>JAKOGI010000140.1:433632-736132 GCA_029747015.1 Carnegiea gigantea
GTCACCATCAGAATCAGATTCAGCAAACGAAGCTTCAACAGGCTCCTGAGAATTATCTTCTTCTTTCTCCTTCTTCTTTTGCAGTTTCCAGCCGTTAGCAACAATATGACCCAATTTACCACAGTAATTGCAGGTCTTACCAGCATGAGGACTTTTATACTTAGAACGGTTCTTACTCCTATTATCGTTCCCCTTTTCAGTTGTTGTACCCCTTACTGCTAATCCCTCAGTAGAATCAGCATGAATGTCAAGATCAAACTTCTCCTTAGACAACAGATTTGACTTAACATCTTCAAACGATATAGTATTAGAATTACTATATAGCATAATCTCCTTAAAGTGTTTATAAGAAGGGGGTAACGACACAACAAGCAAAATAGTCTTAGCCTTATCCTCATCCTCATCCTCAACTTTCACATCTAGACTCTCCAAGTCAACAAGAATAGAGTTAAACTCATTCAAATACTTTTGGACAGGGGTACCTTCAGCCATACGAAAGGTATACAACCTTTCCTTCAAACAGATCTTGTTGGCGAGACTCTTTGTCATGTAGAGTTCCTCCAGTCGAGCCCAAAGATCCACCGCAGTTGTCTTATCAAGCATCTCTCGCAGGACATGTGGTGCCAAACACAACTGTATGGCTGAAACCGCTTTCACCTCCAGTTCCTCCCATTCGTCCTCCGTCAGCGACCCACATCTCTTCTTCACATCTTCAGCCCACTGTTCTTCTGTCATCTTCTCAGGTTTCACGTGAGGTCCTTTCAGAACCTTCCATAACCCGTGCTGAATGAGAACTGCTCTCATCTGCACCTTCCAGACATTAAAACTAATCTCCCCATCAAATTTCTGAATTTCTACCTTCATGATAGAAGACATCCTATAACCAAAGCTCTGATACCACTTGTTGGGGCGATCCAAGGAAGGAGCCCACTTCAACCAAGGCTCATGGCAACAAGCACAAGTGAGGTTCCATCCTAAAGCCAATTGGCAATAGGAGGAGTAGCCCACTTGACTTATATACCATGACCTTTCTTTTTAAACTCTCGATGTGGGACTTCTTTACTCATGTGTGATATTTCCAACAATCTCCCCCTCACACATGAGTCTCTTTCACACCACATCAACGCACAAGCTCCCCCTTGAGCGGAAGCCTTTACCAAGATGTCAAGCCACCATCAAGAGCTTATCCACGCTATCGAGCCACGCTGCAGCACACGTATTACCGCTCGATCAACACCTATGTGTCACTTCACCAAGCTCGTCCATGGGGTCCAACATGCCACACCTTTGTCGCCTAACCGAACACACCATTAGCTCTAATACCACTTGTTAGGAATAATATTAGAGCAACAATAATAGCGGAAGCGATAGGATGAGTTAGAGATTCAGAATTCAAGTGAATAACAGAAAATAGAAATAAGAAGACAAGATATTTAACGTGAAAAACCCAATGCAGGAAAAACCACGGACGGCGACAGCACCAAAACAATTCACTATGAGCAGGAAGAATACAACACGATCACAATCACCACAGTGATTTGATCTAAGAGCAGAATTACAACCTCTCTATTGTAATCTCCCATAAAGTACTTCTACCTCTCAATGTATGTATGAGTACTGGAGTTATTTAGATCCTAGGCTTGACCCTCTTTATATAGGGTCTAAACAGTAGGGTTTTCCCCTTCAGAGTAGAACCTTAGCCGCCAGGAGGAATCCCCCTCGAACAGAAACCCTAGCCGCCTACCGAAAGAGGCGGCGAAAAAACACGGGGCACGACCGTGCCACGTGGCACGGTCACCCAGTGCCACATGGCACGGCACCCCCGTGCCGTTTTTCTGTCCTCTTCGACTGGACGTTCTTCGTCTTGACACGCCCGTGTCTTGTGTAGCACGATCCCACTGTGCCGGTACTTAGATTTTGGGCCACGAAACCCAGCAGTTTGAAACTTTATAGTGATGGGCAACTGGATTGAGTGGGCATGAACCAGAAAAAGAGGCAGACGGCAGACCAGGGCACAGAAAGACAGTACTGGCTGCAATCTCAGGCAAATTATGAAAGAGAAAAGGGGGCCTTTCTTAGGTGAATATATATGTACGCTAACCAACTTCTTACAAGGATTTACCAGAAGCAACTGAAAGAATATCTTGAATATGAACCCAAATGAGAAATTTCAGGCGTTGGCTTGGTTTGTTTTCTTGGACTGATAAATACTTAAATAGAGAAGAGAGGAAGGGTGTCGCTGGTGCCTAACCTGGTATGATAATGCTATTTGAATTCAACTGAAAAAATATTATTGTATAAGTCATGGAATATATAAATACTTAAATAGATTTTTGGGATCCAGTTCCCCCTTTTTGGATATTTTTTTATTTGTTTTCAAAAACTAAGCCATCAATCTGATTAATCACCACATTCACAATTGCTCATCGTCTCGACTGGAGAATCAGACATCAATGAGCAAAGGCACATGCACAGATTTTTGAGAGTGTGATAGTAAGATAGTGAGAACATATGCAAAGACACAATTCAAAGACTGACAGACACAAACTCACCACTGTTACAATAGGGCATGGTTTATATACACCGTATATTTTTTTTAAAAAAAATTAACTCATGGACTGGGTAGACGGATAACAGGTCCAATTCCAGTTCCAAGTTTCCAGGATCCAGGCCCGAACATAGTTGTGACTAGGTCCAAGAATTTGCGTCCGGTCCTGGTCCCAGTTTCATTGGTTTCGAATCTGGGCCCATCGGGTCCGAACCAGTTCTGGGTCCAAGATTCAGTACCCATGTTTTTGTTCGGCCCTCCAGTCCCTCGTAAGCGGAAGAAGCTTACCCTTCTTTTAAAAAATCACTAAAAGACAAAAAAAGTGGAACACAAGATGAAACAGTGAGACGTTCCATCACGCGTTCCATATCATCAAGAATGCCCGTTGCATGCTTGATGAGTGGAACTTGGATCCCAACTGTGGAATGCGAGCGCTTAGTTGGAGGTGCTCTAAGGTTCCTTCTGCAATTTGGCACTGTCATTTTTTTATTTTTTTTTTTTGAAGAAAGGTCAGTAATACAATATGGGCAGCCCTCTCAATGGATCTCCCTAAATTATTATCATAGATGATATAAAAAAAGGTCCCTATACGACCTCATTTCACACTATTGTGGAATGTAAAGACAGACCATATTTTGACAACTAGTCAGTTGTATAATTTTCTTGCCTAAAAATATGAGAAATAATAACATTATTACAAAGTTGGGTGTAAATATGAATTATCTTGTATCGGAACTTGGATCTCCAATGACATTTGAATGTGACCTTGAACTGATTGGATAAATTTTGTTGTCTCCCTCAATATTGATATCGGTAAACCTACTTGTAATGCTGCTCTAATGTCGTTTCTCATAATTGTCGTTTATGCTATCAAAACTAATGTTTTCCCCAAAGCTGAATGCTGTTACTTGAATAAATCTTCTTTCCCAGTTGCGAATAATGAAACCTCCCACTGCTCTTGTGAAGTTTTGGCCCATCGAAAGGGATTTTGATACCCCTGCCTTGTGATCTTTCCAATACTATCCAATGAGTCTTCTTACAGTTTTCAGCTAAGCAGTTTGGGATTGGTGGTTGCAGTGTCTGTATAAGTTTATATCTAATACGCCATTCGTTGTTGGGTTTTTTTTACTTTTATTGATGTAATTCCGATCCTATATTATGTGTTTTATTATGAAACATCATATTATTTCTTGTTTTACATATACTGCAAAGTAGTGTAGCAATTCTATTCATTTTAATATTACTAATCAATTTGGCATTCTTCCATGAGGAAGGGTGAGGGGGACCTTAGAGCATTCTCAACCTGAGTTTCAAAAATTGGAACTCAGGCATGCCACATTATCAAAAGTTTCATATTTTTGGAACTTGTATTCCATCACTTTCCCAACTAATGGAACTCTAACTTAAATTATACAATAAAATATTTCATATGGACCCATCTTGTAACATAATTTTTTTTTCAAATATCAAAATAATATTTTTTTATTAAGGAAAAAAAGAAAAATCAATAAAAAATTAAAAGAGGCAAAGGATTACATTGACTAAATTACCCTCAACCTATTCTCATCCTCTGCCCCAATGGTCTTTCCTCCCTCATCCTTCCACTGTTCCCCTCCCCCATATTCCTGCCCCCAACCTCCCTATCTTCCCCCATTGTTAATTAATTTACTTTTTTAAGCACATTGTTAATTAATTAAAGAAGTGAAAATGATTAGGGGAAGTGGGCACCAAAGAATTTGTTTTATATTTTAAACATAGCGTTTAATTTCAAGTGGTTGAATTTACAGAGTCCTACCCCCTTGTCCCCATAATAGCACACAGCAACAATGAAATTGGCGATTGAGAAGTAGTGAAGTGGAGGTCAAAACAAGACTTCAAACAAGGGGCCCTGCCACTTGCTGTGTTGTAGCCAAAAAGAGAATGGGTAAATTTAGTTAGTGGGTGGCAATGGCGCTGGAATGGTGGTGGTGGGTGGTTGATTCAATAGTCATCTGGGTGGTCACACTTAGCACTACGATCGCTGATGGTAGCATCGCCATGGGAAACGTTTACGCAGATAATGGGATTAAGAAGTCACGTGTAATCATATCATGAGATTATGTATTTCTTTTAAGAGATTGTGTATTTCTTTCTTAATTATTTTTAATGGAAAGATGATTTTCTTCTAACAAAAAAAAAAAAAATTGTTTTAATCTTGGCCCTTCAACATCTATCCAATGGCTCATGTAATTTTTTTTTTCTTTGAAGGAGGTCATCTAATATTTGGGGATGATAATTTGGAATATTAATGCACAAACAAAAATCATAAATTCAAATGAAACATCATAAGGGAAAAAGCCATACTTATACTAAAATTAACAAATCTTATTACATAAGTGATGAATTGAAACATAAAGAGAGTTTTTATATAAATTCAATGATTTATTGAACTTTTTGGTAGCCAATCTACACACACACACATACATCATACATACATATATAATATAATATATATATATATATT
Organism: Carnegiea gigantea; assembly: GCA_029747015.1. Taxonomy (NCBI): domain Eukaryota; kingdom Viridiplantae; phylum Streptophyta; class Magnoliopsida; order Caryophyllales; family Cactaceae; genus Carnegiea; species Carnegiea gigantea. Next base: position 438,684 of record JAKOGI010000140.1, read on the forward strand.
ATATATAATATATATAGTATTATATATATATATATATATATATATATATATATATATATGAAAATATTTTGATTATGTATCATAACTCTTATTTAGCTAACTCGAAAAAATTGATAATAGCATATTAGCATTACAGGTTCAAAGGACATCTTAGACAATTACATAATTTTGCCATTTTTTTTCATTGTCTCTCAGATATGGGTTCTCTTTTAAGAAACTCAAAAAAGAGGGGGAAAAACTCAATATAAATCATTGATGACGATTTATAATATCATTTCAAATAATTACAAATTAAAACTCTACAGTAAGTAGTCTACTATTATGAAAAGAGATAATAAAAAAGAAAAGATAATTACGAAAACAAGTCAACGAAAAAACGACATGTACTTTTAGCATACTCGTGTAATAATAATAATAATAATAAATACAACAACAACAACAACAACAACAACAACAACAACAGTAACAACAACAACTACAACAACAACAACCACTACAAAAAAATAATGCATCCTCCCACATTTATACCACCACACTTAATTAAAGTGTGGGGAGAAAAATGATAAGATTTGGTAGTTTTCTCAATTTCACATTTAACAAGTGTGGATAAATTGTGTACCTATTCCTATACTTACTAAGTGTGAGGAATTAAAAAGAGCATTTATAATTACTTTTTATTATACTAATGAGGTAATTTGTACAAAATATTTTAATATTTATATCTAAATATATTTCCAAAGGAATAAAACAAACAATCAAAAAAATACACAAATATCTAACAAAATAAAATTATCATTTGGAAGATTAGAGGTAAGTACTTTGCCCGCCTACCCCGCAAAAAAGCAAAAATAGCTCTCAGCATGCAATCAATTCCTAGAATTCGAACTTCTCAATTCGTTCTTCATCTGGCCAGGTAGCGAATTCGATCTGGTGAACAAAAACTTTCCCAGAATTCGAACTCCTCAATTTCTTCATCTGACTAGCAAATTCTGGGCAACATTGACTTGCCCAGAAGTCGAACTCCTCAATTTTGTAATAGTCGGGGTTTTCAACCTTAGGCTAACCGTTTGCGTTAATATTTTATTAACTTATTTGATTGATTTAGCTATATTAGACAAATTTTTACGTGATAATTGGGTGTAATAAATTATGTGAATAATTTTTATTAATTTTTCTTGGTTAATTACGCGATTTTATGAAATTAGTCAACTCGTTAGAAATTAACCAAGTCGTAATAACGTAAAATTAGCAAATTGTGCGAAGGCATGTGAATCGAGATTAGCAGCATCAGATGAATTAGGACTGAATCCGGTCTAATGAGTGGAGACTAAACACCCAAACAACAAAAAAAAAGGAAAAAAACCCAAAGGGGCCGAAGCCCCCTTTCTTTTTTTGGCAGGAAACACGAAGAGGGGGGACTCTGCCTTCGTGCCCCTCCTCCACCAACTCGAACGAACCACTAGAAGAGAGAGAGAGAGAGAGAGAGAGAGAGAGAGAGAGAGAGAGAGAGAGAGAGAGAGAGAGAGGTGAACTGAGAGAATGAGAGGGAAAGAACGAGAGTAGGCTGGCAGCCAGCCAGTTCACGGCGTCGCTACTGGCATGCTAGGACCGAGAGTCACGCGAGGTGGGGTGCAAAGCTAGGGTTTTGAAACCCCGTCACCACCAACATTGCACCCACTGAGCTAGAGGAAGAGAGCGAAAGAGAGAGCTAGAGTGGGTACGATTCACACAGTAGCAGCCGCACAAGCAGAAGGGTGTGAATTTGCAGCCCAAGCATCAACCACAACTTTGAATCAATGAGTCAATCCAGTCGAATTTGGGGGTCTGTTCGCATGGGTTTGGGGCATGACAGCAGCAAGTGAGTCAAAATCCTGGTTTTCAAGCATCTAAATCGAGCCCAAAAGCTCTTAGAACAGGTCCATAGCTTGAATTCAAGGTGGGTTTTCTCTTCCTCCTAATTATAGTAATTTCAAATGAATTTAACGATTTTAGGTAGTTTATGTTTAGATTCTGGAATAATATCAATAATTGGAAGATTTAGGGTTGAATTGAAGGGAAAATGATGTTGAAACCGATGTGGAGTTCATGCATGTGATTAAGGCTTGATTTTGCTAATCGGGCAATTTCAGGAAATTGTAGAGCAACCCAGAATTGTGTTTTAATGTCGTTGCTAAATCAGTTCAATATGTCTAAATTCCGTTTTGATGGCTACATATGAACGCTATGATTATGGATGTCGGTTTCGTTGAATTATTATGATATCGAACCAAGCTTGGTAGTTGGATGGCCTGAGGTGAAGCTATTAAGTGATTCGAGGTTTTTGTGGTCAGTGTTACGTGAGAAGTGAGCCTGGGTTTGATATTAATTACAATCGTGTGAATTGTGAAGTATTTGGGATATTAGATTGATTCTGCTGAAACTTTCCTGCGAAGTGATACAAATGTGCTCTTTGTGAACCCCTTCCCTCTTGAATTGTTTATAGGATACTAAATGAATGGTTTGTGAACTTAGAGTGACGTTTGATTGTGAATTTAGATTTTTTTTTAATGGTGCTTGGAACTTTTGCTAGTCCATCAGAAGAATTTGCCTGATTTCTTCGTTCAAAGATCTAATTTTAGGGTAGATTGTGTTTCACCATTGTCTTTTTCTTGTTTTTTGCCATTCCTTTTTTTGTTTTTTCATAATTTAATTTCCAAAATCTCTCATGGTTTAGGGCATTCTCCAGGATTTTAGTGATTAAGAGGTTTTGATCATTTTCTTTTTGTTTGATTTTGTTTGTTGTATTGAGTACTGAGCAACTATTGTTCATGAAATTGGACACATTTAAAGTTTAAACTCACACGACAATAGCTCTGGTTACTTATTTTTCCATGCTGAATTCGAGAAGTTTAGGTTTTTATTGCTATTTTGCCCGCTAAGTAGGTCTGTGGGTTTGGTTATGATGGTTCATTTGATATTGGTGCTGTAGATAATCGTGAGAAAGGGGTCTAGCTTGTTAGGTATATGGGTTTGGTTTTGTTTTTGTGAAAGGGGGAATAGTATTACTATTCAGCAGTCCCATCATTGTAGAGTTTTTGCCCCCTTCTCTTGTGAGTTACCAATCATTTGGGGCTAGTGGCAAAAACAATTTTGGGTATGTTAACAATTTTCTTATCCAACAGCCTAATGCTGGCGACAATATCAATGAATTCCCAGGTAGAAGGGTATGTAAATCTTTCCCCTCTTTACCTTTAAAAACATTGTAACTTGTTGAATTTTGTTTAATTTTGAAACGAATTATTGATTTATGTAGACTTTCTTATAGAGGAGAACAGGTTTGGTCAAGGGAAGAGGAGAATGAATAGCCGCACCAGTATGGCACAACAGGAAGACGTGACCGGAAGGACTGTATATGTTTCAGACATTGATCAATAGGTACTGAATGGATTCTATTTAGTTTTCATTTGGTATTTGTGTATTCCTAGGGAATTTGGGTTTTTCCAATTGTTTGGTTTGACGATGTTCAATGAATTTAGGTCACTGAAGAGTGACTTGCTGCTTGTTTCATCAATTGCAAACAGGTAATGTAGCATACGGTTTAGTGGTTTCTTTTGTTGAGTTTATGTTTAGCTGTTTCAGGAGTGTGTATTACTGAAATGCTTTGATTGTCGGGGTTCTAGGTTGTTGATTGTCGTGTTTGTGGTGATCCAAGTTCCATTCTACGCTTTGCTTTCATCAAGTTTACTGATGAAGGTAAACCTAACAACCCCCCAACAAAGAAAAAGAGAAAAGAAAGAAGCTTCCTCAAATGACATACTCCTAATCAATTGGAACTTGTGTTTGGTGTTATGATCACTATGTTGATATCTTACACTTGGCTCTCTCACATGTTGGCAGAGGGTGTTAAGAATGCTTTAACCCTGTTGTGCACAACGCTTGGATATTACCCTGTTAGAGTGCTTCCTTCCAAGACTGCTATTGCTCCTGTTAACCCTACTTTCCTACCAAAGGTGGCTTCATTATAACGTGTAGCTCAGTTCTTTGTTTGATTGCTATAATTAAAATTTAGAAAGCATTAGTATTAGAGTATCAAATCAATAGGATGAAACACCTAGAGGCTAGAGCATCAACATCTAATTAGTGTTTGGCATTTGCAGTCTGAAGATGAAAGGGAGACGTGTGTAAGAACTGTGTACACTACTAATATTGACAAAAAGGTCTTGTTCTATCTTCAATTATTCACCTTACCATATACTTGTTCAGCGGTTTGGTTATCTTCTCGGTCTCACCGTTAAGTAAATAAAATGACCTTCATTAATGCAGGTTACCCAAGTAGATGTCAAACTGTTATTTGAATCATTTTGTGGAGAGGTGTGTGCTATGACCTAATCTCAATCATGCTTTCGGACAGTTTAAACATATCTTGACAAGAATGTTGCTTTCTAGCTTCATCGTCTGAGGTTGCTTGGGGACTATCACGATTATACTCGGATTGCTTTTATGGAGTTTGTCATGGTAATCACTATATCTGTTGTACTCGTACGGTTCTATCATTGATTGAACTCGATTGTGGTTCTATTCTTGGTTTAACTCTATTGTGGTTCTATAGTTGGTTGAACTCTGTTGTGCATCTTTAAACTTGATTCCGCCGAGTTTGGGTCATGGTGAATCTCTTTGGTTATCTTTTCTAATAATTCATTTTTTTGTGTGTTTCAATTGTCTAACATGTTGCATTTCTGGAGCTAGCATCTCTTAGTGAAGAAAAGGAAGATAGAGATTTTTTTATATATTCTTGGATGCTATGCATGTTTTCAAAATATAATTTTAGATAGTATATAAGTAATAAAATGTTCAATCACCTACCTCCAACATAAAAATTAGCATGATGGATTCAAAACAATATAAGAATATTTAGTTTTGATTACCTTAGTCTTTATTGTTGTGTCTATAATTAATATTTTTGAAGCACTAATGTGTAATTTATTTAATTGATATTTGATCTATTTTAATTTGTTGGTTTGGTAATTTTATTCATTTATGTAGGGTGATGCGCGCTGGTGATTAGTATAAAACTTGTTAATTAAAAAAAGAACAATTGTATACAATTGTTCCATTTTTAACTTAATAAGTTTTATATTAATTACCAGCATTATTTTTTAAAAAACTAAAATGACACTAGTAACACTTTTAAGTATTGAAAAAATTATGACTTCTTGCATCTTCTAGATTGGGCATATTGTAAAATGGTCACACATAAATTGCAGTTAATTAGTACTGACTCTGTATTTATAAGTGTGGGGAATATAACTCTACCTGTATTTTTATTAAGTGTGGAGAACACTTCCACACACTTAACTTCCTCACATTTAGTCTAAGTATGGGCAACTGCTACTTCTACACTTATAAGTGTGGTTCTTAGCAAAATTAAATGTGGAGGGAAGCAACCTTTTTTGTAGTGAACAATAGTAATAATAATGATGATAATAATAGTTATTATTATTATGAGTATGATAAAACGTATATGTTAACCTGAAAATGTATGCAAAATTACCTAGGTTAACTTCGGAAGATTTTGAGGTATACAGGGATAAGTTATCATATATGTCACAATGGGAGAGTAATTAGTAGTAAATGTCACGTAAATAATCATTTTCCCTCCAAATCGGGTTTAGGATTAGGGCTAAGTGTTCAAGATTTAGGATTTAGGATTAGGTTTAGGGTTTAAGGGTTAATATTATAAACCATAATATTACAGTCATTGGAGAACAATTAAACAAGCCTTAATCCTAAAATGTTATGGATTTTAAGATTTATGATTCAAATTTTAGGATTTAGCATCTGGGGTTTAGGTTATGGGATTCAGGGTTTGGGATTTGGGGTTTGGGGTTTGGGGTTTAGGGTTTGGATATAGAGTTTAGAATTCGAGGTTTAGGGTAGGAGTTAGGGATTGAGGTTTAGCGATTTAAGATTTAGGGTTTAACAGTTAATACTATAACCATAATGCTAGAATCACTACAAGACTATCAAATAAGCCTTAATACCTAGTGGATATGGGATTTGGGCTTTGGGGTTTAGGGTTCAAGATTTGGGGCTTGGGATTTAGGTTTGACCTTTTGGTTTAGGGTTTAGGGTTTAGGGCTTGGGGCTTAGCTTTTAAAATTTAGGTTTTAAGAGTTAATACTATAAACCATACTGTTAGAGTCATCGAGACCTATCAGACATGCTAAGCCTTAATGCCTAAATGCTATCAAACAATTTATGAAAAATGAATTCACTATTTGATAAAACGAATATTATTTTACCTCTGACAATAACCGATGCTCTTTAAAATGAGTTTATTATTATTAAATTCAACACATGCTAGGTTCTAATAGCTTATAAAGTTGCAAAATAGCGTCTTTCTAATTAATCATGTGTCCCCATATGAAAAAAATATTACATTCATATGCTAACCCTATAAATGAGATAACCCTACGTAGGGATATTGTCAAAGAAAACTAGGTTATCACTTTTATTTTTATATCAAAAATGCATTTGACTGAGACTTTAAAGGTTGTGTAAAGTCTCTTATTTCTAACACATTACACAATAACATCCTCATGAGTTACTAACATTCATTGTACATAACCATAAGCCATAAACAATAGTTCTTGATACTTAAATCTTAGAGTTTGCACCTAATGCTTAGTTCTTGATTCTTATGGTTTAGACCTAAGCCAAACCTTACTTTACGTACTATAATTATCCAGGTGATACTTAAGCCTTAGGGTTGAACCCTAAACATAAACCCTAAACCATAAAATTGTCGTTTAGGATCTAGTGTTCAACTTTTGTGATTCCGGGTTTGACATTAACCCAATATCGTAAACCATAAACTTTTGCGATTAATGTGTTGTTAAACTTTTATAACCATAAACCCCAAATCTAAAACCCCAAAATCCATAACGCTTAAGCATTAAGGCTTGTTTGATTGTAATTTCTAATGACTCTAATGTTATGGTTTACAGTATTAGCTTTTGGACCTAAATCTTAAATGCTGAAGTCCAAACCCTAGATCCTAAACCTTGTCCTAAATCGTAAACCTGAAAGCCCAAATGCTGAGCTCAATACTCCAAACTCTGAACCCTAAACCCCAAACCCCAAATCCCATAAGTCAGCTTAGGCATCAAAATTTGTTTGATTGTTTTCAAATGACTCGAACGTTATGATTTATAGTATTAACTCTTAAATCCTAAACCTTAAATGCTAAGCCCCACGACCTCAACCCTAAACTTTGAATTCCAAACCCTAAATCCTATACCCTAAACTGCGATCCTGAACCCATTACCCAAACCCCTAAATCCTAAGCCCTAGAATCCAAATCATAAACCCTAGGCCTATAGTTAGCATTCAGGCATTAAGGCATCTTTGGTTATTTTTCAATGGCTTTAACGATATGATTACAATATTATCTTTTAAATCCTAAAACTAAAATGCTAAACCCTAAGCCCTAAACCCTTATCCTAAACAAAGATTAACCTAGGTGTTTACATTTGGAGACTAAGTAATGCATGACACTTGTTATGAATTATTTTCTCAATATATCATATCATTTGCACGTTATAATAGGCTAATGCATACCTGAAAATCCCACCAAGATTAACCCGGGTAGGTCCACATATACATTGGGGTTAACATATATAGATTGCCGAGGTTTAGAGCCAAAGTGCAAGATTTAGGGTTTGTGGTATAGGGTCTAGGGTGTAGAGCTATGGTTTAGGGTATGGGGTTCGAAGTTAGGGTTTAGGGTTGTGGCTTAGGGTTTGACACTGTTGTTAAGGGTATAGAGTTGTAGTTTAGGGTTTAGGATATAAACATTTTAAAGCTCTCGATCAAAGTTCAACACAATAACTATCTGAACTAGTAGAGTTTAAAAAAACAATTATGCTAGCTCTTAAATTAGATTTTTTATTATCTTAAAGTATCCAAGTCTCTTGCACCATGAGTAATTAGATTAATAATATATTAAATCAAAAGAAAGGGATAGGTGTTAAAAATTATTAATTCAATGACTGGTGAATTTTCGATTATACCTTTTTTTAATCACTATTGAATATAAAAAAATAAGTTACTACTTATCTACATTGGGTCCAGTTATTAATTTACATTTACAACAATTGGCTATACAATGGACCAAGTCACTTCAAAATTATCAAATGATATTAGATCTGTCGATTATGTATAAGGTCGGAAATATAGGAATTCATAATTATCAAGCATTATTATAATTCATTGAAGGAAAAATAATTTTAATACACACACACATACATATGTGCACACGGGCGTGCGCACACACACACACACACATACATACATACATACATACATACATTCATATATATATATATATACACACACACACACACACACACACACACACACACACACACACATACACCCACACATACACACACATATAAGGTCAGAAATGTAGGAATTTAAAATCTTCAAGTGTATTATTATAATTATTAAATGAAAAATAATATATATATATATATATATATATATATATAGACACACACACACATACACCCACACATACACACACATATAAGGTCAGAAATGTAGGAATTTAAAATCTTCAAGTGTATTATTATAATTATTAAATGAAAAATAATTTAAAACACACACACACACATACATACATACATACATACATATATATATATATATATATATATATATATATATATATATATATATATACACACACACACACACACATATGCATACATAATGAGATTATTTATGAAAATATTTCATCCTTTCTAATTATTTTAATTATGTGTTAATCATATGAATAAAAGTTCAATTAAATCAATGAGTCATGCAAAAGTATGATTATTGCTAAAAAGCATATTCGAGTTGAATGACTTGTAGAAAGATGAGTTTATTTAACTCATTTTAGTATAGATAATTATGTAAATGTATTTAAAAGCACACTCATATTAACAAGGCGAGATTTTTTTTGACAAGATTTAATTGATTTATTTAAAGGGTCATTATTTTAAAAAGTGATAAAATAACAAAATGGTATATATTAACCTTACAAATAAAATTAATTAAGATAAAATTAATTAAAATAAAATAATATAAAGAGATTTAATTGATAAATGTAACATTTTTTTTAAAAAAAAAGACCTTTTTTTGGCTTTATCTTCCCCCCTTTTCATAAGTAGAACATTGGTCAAGCCCTACCATCCGTATTCTCGCCGCCAATATAGGCCCATAGCAACCCCAACTACCTTCTCCTTTCTTTGTTTTTTGGGGTCTGCAATAGGGCAAGGAGCAAGCCCCTGTTTTAGGCCCGTGTTCTGGCCACTCCAAGGCTGACTAACGCCCCTTAGCCTCAGATTATTACCACTACTAGTGGCTTATTGCTATGAGAGAATGCTATATTAGGGGCTCTGATCTAGATTTTTTACAAATTTTGTGGGTTGTCAAAATATCATTGGAGGAGATAAGGAGAAGAAAGCTGCCAAATAAAGGAGGAGAGGGTCGACTAAGGATGGTGAAAAAATTAGAGATGGTGCCTTAGAAGAAAGAAAGAGAAGCAGTGTTATTGAGAGAAGAGAGGACTCATTGATAGGTAGGAGCAGCAGAACAGCAGGGCAAATGGGTGACAAGAACTTGACAGCTTGTTGACTTTTTGAGGCAGTAAGAACAGACAGCAACCAACTAAGAAGGAGACCTATGGATAATATTTAAAAAAGTACAACACCTATTAGTAATTTTCCCGTTGTCTAACCTAGTACATTTAAATGGCCGTGCAATTGAAAAGAAAACAAATTCTAACACAGTTCTTAACACCTAATTGTGGAATCGAATTACTTTTTGATTATGAACTTCATATTTTTTCGATCATGACAATCATATTGATGTAATTATACAAGATATCATATTATTTGTGAAATCTTTTTTTTTGGGTCTCTTGACGCCTCTATTATTAAAATCGCGTTACTATTAGGCAATAAAAGAATAGAGGTTTCTTATCACATATTTTCTTTATTTACAAAATTACAATTCTACAACTCGAAATCTTACTAAGAGTTAAGGGAGACAACAGTCAAATCTCTTGAACCAGTTTACGCTGTTCAGAATCTATTTTAATTATTCAAACATAAATGTTTATCAAAATATTGTAATCTAATTTTCTTTGCATGCCTAAATTAATTAAAAAAAACTATGAGTGCCTAACAAATGCCTAGAATTTTCCTTCAAGCGTGCAACCAAAGTGAAGTATCCCAATTATTATGACTTGCACAATGAGATGGATTAAGGGTAATCTAATAAGACCTTTTCTTTGGTTTAAATGTGGCATAAAAGTTGATTTAGGCAAAATTTAAACTCAGGTCTTTGATAACAACTCTTAAAAATTTTACATATTGAGCTAATTGATACTGATGATAACATTTTGTTTTTTAGTTTCAAATAAATTAATTTGCTCTTGCGGAGAGATTTGAAGAACAAACCTCACAACAATAACTGCCGAAAAAAAAGGAAGGGGGGAGGGAAGGGAAAAGTTACTGTCATTGTTGGGGCAAAATGTCAATGGTAAGGCGAACAATGATCTAGACCATGGTTGAGAATCCAAACAAAGTCGAGGGGCTTGGCAATTTGATTTTGGTTGCTTGTTAAATATTACTATAATTTAATGATTTGGTATCAGTGTAAATTTACTGAGCACTTGTATTCTTTAAGCAAGTAAAATTCGCATACCCAAGTTCTATAAATAGAGATCATTGTGGCTCGATGTATATTCCAATTACATTACCGATGATAAACATCTGAAAATAAGTTAACGATCATTCAATCAATTCATATTGGTTTATACAACCCTACTTTTTTAGATGCATTTATTTTATTATTTTTATTGAAATAACTTAATTTCTAATCATATAAATAAAGGAAAATACAAAGGTCACGCTATCATTACAATTCCTTTTAGAGTTAAAATATTTTTATAAATGATATTTAACCGTGCATTCTCATTTTGTAGTTAGACCATTCTTTTTAATAAACTTTTCTATTTATTTTTTTAAAAAAAATCTGAACATGAAATAGGACTGACTTTATTTACCTCTAATTATTATAGTATTCATGAATGATGATCTTGTTAGGACTTGTAAATTACAATGATGGAATTCGTCGCGGAACTAATTGTAATTATTTAAGAGATATTAGCAGCATTAGAAGCAGACAAGAATGCATGATTATTGTAGGATTCCTGGCCATTCACGTTTATAATAAGACAAATACTTAAAATTAAGGTTACAGTTAGGTACATTGTACATATTTGGATAGAGGACCGTGATTGGGTGAGTGGGACCAGGTATTAGGTTGAATTTTTAGGAACCGGAATCAGACCCGGTTAGAATCAGATTCTAAAATTTAGAAAATCAGTTTGAGACTCGTCGGACCTGGACCTGGTTGGAATCGGATCCTAGAATTTGGACCCGATCCCAGACTTAGTTGGGACCGAGTCCAATTTCGGGTACTCGGTTCCTAAGTAATGTTTTTGATTTTTTTCGCATTTTCTCCTAAGAAAATAGGGAGAGCGAGAGATTGAAGGAAATTAAGAACTCATATCTTAATCTAAATTCCTGAAATTCAAATTATGAGGCTAAATCAAATACGCAATAATCGGGTAAAGAAGATTCATGTACTCTAAAATAAACTCAGAGAATTGGAGACAATTTTAATTAGAATCCCACAAATCAAGATTACAAAACAAACAATAAATCTAAAAATTATTTTAATTCACTTGACATAGAGAGACAAAGAAAAGGAAACTGTCAAAATCTTTATATAATAATGTAAAGATGTGTAACTGTATAAGAGGTTGACAAAGCTTCCCTCCTCCAATTCTAAAATCTCAATCAATAGTACTTATAAACCGTTGATTATTCTGTGACATAAATCTTAGCCATTAAGGCCCTGAGTACATTAGGTCTCAGGTTCGATTTTTCCCCCCTCATTGTATTGTACTGCCTTCGTGGCTCATTTGAAATCCAAAAAATATATATATATATAAATCTTACCCTTTAGATTATTTTTAGTTTTTTTGGAAGAAATTTTTATATAATAAATGTAAAGATGTATAAGAGATTGAGAAAACTTCCTACTCCAATTCTAAAATTTTAAGTAATAGTGCTTATAAACCGTTGATCATTCTGCAACATAAATCTTAGCCATTGAGGTCCTGAGTACATTAGGTCTCAGGTTCAATTCTTCCTTCTCTTATTATATTGTACTGCTGAAACAAAAAAAAACCATAAATCTTATCTTTTAGATTATTTTTAGTCTTTTTGGTGGAAATCTTTATATAATAAGTGTAAAGATATATAAGAGGTTTAGAAAGTTTCCCTCCTCCAATTCTAAAATCTCAAGCAATAGTCCTCATAAATCGTTGATCATTTTACAACATAAATCTTAGCCATTGAGGTCCTGAGTACATTAGGTCTCAGGTTCGATTCTCTCTCCCTTTATTGTATGTACTGCCTTCGTGGCTCATTTGAAACCAACAAAAAAAAAAAAAACCCATAAATCTTACCCTTTAGATTATTTTTAGTTTTTTGGGGGGAAAAAAATCAAATCTCATACTTGCCTTAATATCACAACTCCCGTAACCCCCTTTCTTTCATTTAACCGTTATCGCACCACCCATAACTATTTTTTATCTCATCAATTTTCATAGGCCAATAGGTCATATAGTTGAATTTTAAAAAAATAGAAGATCACCCAATAAATTATATATAAAGTTGAAAATGTTTACATTTTTAGAAATAAATATTGTTTGTAGACAAAATTATAAAAACAAACCATATTCAACATTGAAAACATCAACGTCAATTTTTATGCATATATTAAAAAGATAATAATGAAGTTCATTCCTAAAAAGAATAAGTTGCTATGTTTAAATTATTTTGTGGAGAATAGAAAACTTTAGCTACATTTATAAGTTATATCTATGAATCCTAAGAATAAAAAGTAAAATAATTTATGAGTAGTATATATAGTAAAAATTAAAAGATATGTTTTATTTATTTGGAGTTCACTGCTATATTCTAAATGATGATTTTAATTATTTTTAATATTTAAATATTAAGATTAATTATTTGTAATACAAGATATGACTTACTCTTATTATTCAACTCATAATTCCTTTTTTTTGGCAATAATATAGGATTGTTTTCCTATTAAAAAAAAAGAAGAAAAGGAGATAATTAATTTTAAATATTTTATTTATAGAGAAGAGAAAATGATAGCTATCTATAGTAATTATTCTGTGAATTTTTATAATAAAAATAACTAAAACATATTACATGAAGATTACATAACAATGTATTATTAATCAATAGATTTGCATTACGCAGAGAGAAAAGGCTCTTGAAACTTCTAACATTAGGATTTTAGAAATTTCAATGCATAAATTTTGGTCCCAGTTTACGGAAGACTAGTAGTTCAAGCGCTTATCTTATATTTCAACCCATATAAGTATTAAACTATATGTCAGTAGGAGTAATTTAAAATTTCGATAAACATATGAATATTAAACCAAAGAGCACATTAAACCCTAAACCCACAACAATAGTGTTAAACCCGCAAACTATAAATCTTAAAACCCACCGTAAATCTTAAAATCCTTAAGATCCACACCCTAACCTAGCTTTGCATGGGATCATATTTTTTAAAAAAAAAAAAATTATAAGATCATATTGATGATAGTCTTTTTGACTTTGCTAAGTTTTAAAAATAAAATATAAGGAAAAAAATAGTTTTAAATTTTAAGAAGATAAGAGTTAAATTTATAATTAAATCTTTAATATTTTACTCCTTTTGGGTATAGTTATTGTGCATTGTTTAATTTTACTCCTTCTTAATATTTTGCTCTATATGTATATTTAATTATCTATATCATATTTTTTATTGTATAATTTTCTCACGTTACGTTATCATTGCTATACATTATATATTTTTTTAAAATTTGCAATATCTCTATCCAAATTCATACCTAGTATCCTCTTGATGTACTTTTGAGGGATGGAATATATTAAATTTTCGATTGAAATAGAAGATTACGATAGTAACAATTTTTCACTATTTACATTATGAACTAAAATTAATTATTTAGGTTATCAAACTATTTCTTTTCTATTTTAGAACTAATTATACGTAAGTTATATTTTAAAATTTAAATGGCCCGTGCAAGAGCACTTGTACAAACTAGTAATATAAAAACAAATATGTAATAAGCAACATGGCTAATGAGAAGAAGAACCAAAACTTGAAGGAAGAAATGCATGGTGGTTGAGATACATAAAGAGTTATTCGAGCATAAATTGAAAGCAAAAAGGACAAAGGCTTAAACTGAGGTAGTTGGGTGCTAGATCTCGGTACAAAAAATACGGCACTTGAGGAATAAGAGTTTACTTTTTATATTTTTTTACCAAAATCCTTTAAATTTTAACAAGGTTTCGGATACTGGATTCGGATTGGGTTTCAAAATTTCAGGACCCAATATCAGATTTAGTTATAACTTGTTCTGAAACCAGTCTAACCGAGTCTGAATCCGTACTTGTCAAATCTAAACTAACTCTGAATTCGAAATTGGGTATCCAGGTGTTTTGCTCATCCCTGATTAGCAGACTATGATGAATGAAATGTGAAATGCATAAGTTGAACATTACATTTCATTACCCAAAACAAAAAAAAACCCCCTCAATATATAAGTAAATTTGATAAGCACTGATGGATTTTTTTTTCCCCACTTGGTGGAAAGTCCCGAGGATGAATGAAAGGTACAAATTGCATACCCTTGTATTACCCTCCACCTGGGCGGTAGTAATCATGTTGGGCTACAATGCAAGCTTAAGGAGTCCACTCACACGTTGATCCAATAGTCGTTCCATCATTATAGATGAAATTGTCTTCTGCTCATGATTTACGACATGACATCAACTCACATGTCGATCCAACAGTCGTCCCAACATTGTATTTGACATGGCTTTACTGAACTTTTTTTTCTCTTTTTTTTTCTTTTTTTTTTTGGCTGAACTTAATCAGATTATAACGCTGAGATATAGGATTCAGATATGTTTTTCTATTAACTGTATTTATGAACTTTTGAGTGTCAAGTTAATGTGGCAAATTCTAGAAATATTTGAGGATCATTTAGTCGAAAAAATTGAAATAAAATAAAATCGTCAATGAAATTTAGAGATGTGGAACTAATGTCACTTATTTGGTTTAATTCATAATTTTAAAAAATTTGATATTCCAAGGATATGAATTCATATATACCAACCCATGTAGAGCGAGAGATTATACAAACTAACACCCGAAGTTTTAAATGATACCTTGACTTATGATTTAAGATTAAAGGAAAAAAATTAAACCAAATAATAATTATGAAAATCAATACTTTTAATTATTTTCATATTTAGATTTTGAAAAAATGGATGAACTATTTAAGTGACTTGTATACTTGATTAACAGCAGATTTACGTTTTCTCTTAGAACATGTTAATGTTAGTGTATCCATTAACAATTTTCTTGTCCAACTGTGCCTTTAAGAATTATTAGCAATATTAATCTCTTGTCCAGGAAATGTCTATACTAATACATAATACTAATCTTTTAATAACTATTATTTTCTGAAAGGAGAGTGAGTTTATGAATATGAGTTAACTGACACTGTTGATCAATTTTCATATTAAATCACCATCGTTGCTCAACAAAAATAATTCTAAAATTTTATTTCACACGCTACCAGTTCTTGATGCTTCGGCAACTTCGCCTTCATTCTCTCACACAACCTGTCATCTCCCTCCCCAAAATAGCCCCTCTGTTCTTCCTCTCTACCCCTCTGTTCTCTTCAGTCCACAATCTGCTTGATGAAATGTTTGACTTTAGAGCAAACTCAACTTCCTCAACAAAGTTGTTTTCATCCTTCCCACCAGCCAACTCATCCCCTCCCCACGGATCTGCAGCCTTATTCTTCTCTATCTCCCTCCCCCTCTATCTCTCCATACCCAGATCTGCACACCGGCACAAGAGGAGCAGAAGAAGACGGAACAACCACAAGCCATCCTGTCCCCTTCCCACTGTTCTGCAACCATCCTTCTCCTTCTATCTCCCCCTTCTCCACTCCAGGCGCAAGTTGAGCAAAAGCAAACCTGAACACTGCAGCAAAATTGGGTGGAGATGGTGGCATGCATACAGCACATACAGAGCAGAACAGAGGTAGGCGTTTCCCTTAAAATTTCTTGAGTTTTTTGAAGCATATTTCCTATGTTGGTTGCAAATTCTTCTGATTTCCTTCTTCTTCGTATCCATGTTCTTCCAATTTTGTTTGAAGTTCCTTTTTTTAAGCATGTGGATATCCATAATTTTTATCTGCAGCCCAGAAAATTCTCACTTGATGTATTTGATTCAGCCTCTGACAACCCCGAGATTGGAATTTTTTTGTTCAAACAAGCAACCGAGTTGCTCTTATCAGGATTAATCTCGACAGGCTTGTCGGTTTGGTAGTTCCAGATCAGTTGCATAATCTCTGTTTCAATTTACTTTTAATTTTTTCAAAAAAAACTTAGTCAGTTCCAGATCAATTGCACAATCTCTGTTTCAATTTACTTTTACTTTTTTCAAAAAAAACTTAGTCAGTTCCAGACCAGTTGCACAATCTCTGTTTCAATTTACTTTTAATTTTTTCAAAAAAAACTTAGTCAGTTATAATATGGTTCCTACCTTCACAAGACTCCTACTTCGTTACAAACTTGTCGCTCACTTCTTACCCACGCATTAACAACTTAGAAATTGCTCACTACTCACATACTCCTCAACCGGCTGTGTGGTTTTGTTTTTAACAGCCAATCAGTTCTCTCAGTCTCACATCTATCTCATAACCTCCTCTTCCATCTCCTATATCATATGCAACTAATCAATTGAAATCTTGAATACATATTTCGTAAGCGTCCTAATCTTCGTAAGTAAACATACTCAAATTGAAAAAAGCTTACGACTTTTGATTTATGCATTGTTCATCAATTATACATATATGTGGTCAATTTATTCATCGTATGAGTTTTGGATTTTTTTGATTTATACATATAGACGTTAGGTATTGGTTTGGCTAAAATATGTGGTCTATTCGCACTAAGCTAATTATTTAAAAATTTGTGGATCTTCTTTGGTTAATTTGCCAATTTTAGTCATTGTATGATATTTTCTAATTTCTGTTGTAGGAGACATTGGAGCTACTCTTCTGAAACCTATATTTCAACCTCAATCTCCTCCAACGTTAGGTATTGTCTTTCAGAATTCGTTGTATATTCGCAATAGGCTAATTATTGATGTAATCACCAATTGGGAGGGGTGTTTTGTAGATGCTTTTTGCTTCTAATGTTGATTATTTGTTTTGATCGATTCTGAGAATTCTTGATTATGGGGTTTTTCTTGATTCTTCGACTTCCCCATAACTGGGATTGGTTCTTGCTCTGCTTACTTGAGTCAACCAGTTTGCAGGAGCACACTGGATCAGAAAAACATTATTTGAAGTGTTGTAATGCTTAAATTTTGCATGGAGATTAGCTATTGTTTCATTTTTAAAATAGGGCCCACAAAAACAAGGGGATGGTATAACAACGTTATAGTAAATTAATATGATAGTCTGAGAGTAGTACTGAGGTTATTGAAGGCGTTGTTGATGAGAGGTTCTTCTAGCCTAAGTTGCCCAGTGATGAGCTTGATTTCTTTGTTCAGTAACTGTGGGGATTTATACAATTCATGCTTGTCCCAAATGGTGGTTGGGGAATTATACAATTCATACTGAGATTTTTTTATGAAGCAGATTTCCTTTGATTATTTATTCTTGACTCCTAAGTGTTGAAAATTTCATGTATATATGTTTCCAATCCATTGAATTATACAATTCATGTTTGGGGAAATGGTGCTATTTTAGTTTCTGCTTACCTCCATATTCATATAGGTGGTTTCTGTTGGTTATTTTTACTAATTTTGCCTAATGTTGGATGATTGCAAGTGTTAGGACCTATGATAACTATTCTCTTAGAGCTTACTTTTACACTTCGCTATTATGAACTTACTAGAGGGATTCAAGGTGAGGTTCCATGGTGTATGCTATTTGCAGATGATATTGTTCTTATTGATAAGACCAGTCAGGGAGTGAATGACAAGTTGGAGAGATGGCGACATACGCTAGAAGCTCGAGGTTTTAGATTAAGTAGATCGAAAACAGAATACCTCCATTGTTATTTCAGTGGAAGGACAGATGCGCGGGGAGAAGTCACCCTGGATGGGAGGTCAATACCAAAGGTCGCTAAGTTTAAGTATCTTGGCTCAATCATCCAATAGAATGGGGATATTGACGAGGATATTAACCAGCAAATAAAAGTGGGTTAGCAAAAATGGAAGTTTGCCTTAGGTGTGCTGTGTGACAAGAGGGTGCCCCCTAGGATTGAAAGGCAAAGTCTATAGGATGGTAGTTAGACCGGCTGTTCTCTATGGTTTGGAATGTTGGCCACTAAAAAAGGCACAAGTTCAAAGGTTGACGGTAGCTGAGATGAGGATGGTTAAGTGGATGTGTGGTTTTACGAGAATAGACAGAATTAGGAATGGAGTCATCAGAGACTTAGCTAAAGTGGCTCCCATAGAAGAGAAGATGAGGGAATCAAGACTCCGATGGTTTGATCACATGAAAAGGAGAAATGTGGCCGCTCCAGTGAGGAGGTGTGAGATGATCGACCTTTCCGGTGGTAAGAGAAAGAGGGGTAGACCAAAGAAGAGTTTAGACGAGGTGATTAGAGAGGACTTGAGGGTTATGGGTTTGACGGAGGACCTGACTAAGGATAGGAGGCTGTGGTGGGATAGGATTAAGATCTTAGATTGCAGAGAGTCGACTCCGTAAATGACAGTGGCTGCAGTGGCTTAGCTCTGGTAGGGGTTTGTCGTGCTGGTATGCAGGTTATACTTTATTCTGGGAAGAGACAGCGTCTGCTTACCTTGGTTGGTTGAGGTATGTTTCAGCTTCAGCTTCAGCTTCTTTGGCCTTTGATTTATCTTAGTCACCCCTGGCTTTGTGGCACTAATTTTCCTCATTAATTGTTTCACAAACGCTTTCTTCTATAAAACTTTTTCACAAAATCCTTTTTTGTGGGTCTCTTGGAATCAACCTCTCTACGGGTAGGAATGCCGGTAGAGGTAAGGTTGCCTACAGTTGGATCTCCCCAGACTCCGCGAAAACGGGACTCACAATGGAAGGTGGAGGTGTTGTTGTTGTTGTATTATGGTCGCACGTAGTTTTGAATGAATCGCACGTGGTCTTGAATGGTTTTTTTTTTTTTTAATTGATTCTGAAAATTCTTGATTCTGGGGCTTTTCTTGATTCATCGAATTCCCCATATGTGGGATTGGTTCTTGCTCTGCTTACTTGTGTGTGCAGGTGTGAGAGAGAGAGATAAAGGGAGGTGCTTCAGTTTCTCCGTTGCATTTTGTGATAGAAGCCTATAAAATTTCAGGATTTGTTACCTGACATGAATGGAATGCATATGCACATTGATGGTGGCTTGCAGAAGAAAATTTCTTTGTTTGCACATTTGCTTAGTATCTTCCATGATTGTATGCATTACTAAATGGGTGTCTGACCATTAATGAGCAACAGTTATTCGACAAAAGATTAGGAATTTGTGGAATGTTTCTTTCCCCTGGGTTGTGTGATTATCCCAACATAAGGTAGATTTCTGGAAATAGAAGCTATGGTATCATCAAACAGAAACTGATTTTGCTGTTTATTGTATTTTATGTCGGCCTTCAGTTCCATGTCCAAATGTCCTTTCTTCTGTATTGTATTTGATGTATTTGTATTTTTTAGGCCCAATATCATTTGAATTTGCCCAAAAAATGCAATATAAAATGACCCTAGATTATTGAAAAGTTCAAAGCCCTAACTCCTTTTGAAGTTTGGATTATTAAATGGCATTATTTGATTCATTTTAATATAGTTTTATGTTACACTAAATATAGCATGAATAAATTGTTTTTAATCATCATAATTTTCAATCATTTTCTTTTCAAGACAAAATTCTATGCATGGTGGCGTTTAATTTTTTTTTTTAAATAGCTTAGTGATTACCACCAAATGCTTCCAAATATCCAAAACCTATCACGAAAATTTTCTTAGTAAAAATTGCATTAAAATTAGATAAAATTGCCCAAAACAATAGAAAAGTCACTTAAAATTTTCAACTATTCAAAAATGATCTTATGAAAATGATATTTATTAATTTTTTAAGCAACTTCTTTCATATTTTAGTTTAATTAAGTACACCAATGATTTATAGCTTAATATGGCATTATTTGATTCATTTTAGTACAGTTTTATGTTGCACTAAATATAGCATGAATAAATTATTTTTAATCATTATAATTTTCAATCATTTTCTTTTCAAGAGAAAATTCTATGCATGGTGGGGTTTATTATTTTTTTTAATAGCTTAGTGATTACCACTAAGTACTTCCAAATATCCAATACCTATCACGAAACTTTCCTTAGTTAAAATTGCATTAAAATTAGATAAAATTGCCCAAAATAATAGAAAAGTCACTTAAATTTTTCAACTATTCAAAAAGGATCTTATGAAAATGATATTTATTAATTTTTTAAGCAACTTCTTTCATATTTTTGTTTAACTAAGTAAACCAATTATTTATGGCTTAATATCTATATCTATACTATGTTATTATGGACAATAATGTAAACAACCTTTTTTTGTTTAATACTTGAACAACATATGTTTACTTTTTTGTAACTTAAGGAAAAAAATGATTAAGAGCTTAATATACATCCCTATAATATGTTATTATGGAAAATAATGGTAAATAATGTAGATATGATTGCATGCCTAATTTTTAAAACGTTCACAAGTTGTATTATTTTGCTGGACCATCCTTTTCTCCCATTTTTGACTAATTACAAATCAAACACGCCATTAACTATAGTTATTGGAGTACATATAACATATACCCATGAAGGTGGACAATGGGTTTGGACGAAATGTATTATTTTACTTCTCTATTATAGGTGGAGAAAACTGCCCCACCATTTTTTCTGCGATGACGTGGTGGTTATGGAAGTGGAGGAACCATCGCTGCTTCAAAGACCCAGCATTCCAACACCGTGGAGCTGCATGGTTTATAACGAAGAGATCCATGGACGTAGTTGAAGCATTCCAGAGAGCCTCCCATTCTCACCCGTCCACAGTTGGCCCACAAAAACAAGCAATATTAATTTGATGGCACGCCCCAGCTGTGGGTTGAATCAAACTCAATGTTGATAGAGCCTTGAGAGGAAATCGGGGCTTTCAGGGGGAGGAGGAACCTTCAGAGACCATTACGGCAAGTGGATAAAGGGCTTCGCATGTAGATTTGGTTGGTGCACTTCAATGAAGGCAGAGATCTTAACTCTATTAAAGGGACAACGTATTGCTGGGGATGCGGGATACACCAAGCTGAAACTCATGCTGGACTCCCAAATCACAATGCAAAAGGTTCAACAACCTTGCAAAAAATACCAACCTCTTTACTTTATCATCAAAGAATCCCAAGAACTTGTATCCAACTGTGAGTGGGAAGTCAAACTACACCATTGCTACAGGAAAACCAACCGAATAGCTGACCATTTTGCCAACTTAGGGGTGGACCAGAACACCCCTATTGTGCTTTATGAAACTCCTCCAATGTCTGCCCTCTCTATACTATTTGAGGATGTATCTGGGATCTCATGGCCTTGTACTATTGGCATTCAATAACTTCTAAAGCCCCTCTTTGTCACCCAAAAAAAAAAAAAAAAAAAAAAAAGAGATGTGTGAACACTTGATTTTAGGTACTTCAAAATTGAAAGTATTAGTTTTTACGATTTTAATATTTTTAAGCTTATGTTTATGTATTTTTATTTATGAAATTCTTATAATTCAGTGTTAACATTACAAAAATATCCTTATAATTATTCTTTTTGGTTTTCTTCTTTAAAAAACTCAATTCTTCTTTTTTAATAACCACAATATCACTAATAGATAGGGCTAGCAAAAATTCAGATTCGGGTTAAATTCAGGTCGGATAAATCGGACAATGTCAACATTCGGACAAGAAATTGATATCCAATATACGATTTTTCCAAGTTAGACAATTCGAACAAGGCCGAATTCGCGTCAAAATCGGGTTCTGACAATAGAAATATAAAAAAGGGTGTGTCCGGATTGAAAATTCGGATGAAAAATTCATGACTGTACCCATTTTTTTCCTGATCGGATAAATTCAGGTATTCAGATCGGACAACTTTTTGCCAGCTCTACTAATAAACTATCCAACAGTAGAATGATAGTTTTTTAGGGTTTTTACTTCAAAAGATAGTTTTTGGGTCTATAATAATATAAGCGCTCCATTGTTGGACCTTTTTTTTCTTTTCTGATCTTGAGATCTCTATTATTAGACTTCAATTATTATTATTAACCGATGAAAAATGTATAGTACTTTTCTGTTACAGACTCATCGTGGTTAACGTTTATGCCGCCATTTTTTAATTCAAAGAAATCGTACAATATGTCTTTGTCACTACTCTGTCTGTATTCTATCATGAGGATAAGCATGGCAGGCTAGTTGGTGAAACCCTCCTTGTGAATTGTGAGTTGTCCGTGGTCTCCATTGTGGTTCTAATCTCTCTAAATCAAGTATAAAAGAACAAGGAAATTAAAATATAACAATTAATCATCATGATAGACCATTTTTTCATAACTTATTGTAGTTGGTACTAACTTAATCCCTAAAGTTTTGGATTATTAGCACAAAATAAATCGTGAGAAAAAGCCAGTGACTTTCATTAGTAACTTTCACTGGTACTTGTTCTCTTGAAACAAGGTCTCGGGTTTGAGTCTTGTAAATTGAGAAAATATATGATGAGAGAGTTTTCTCAATTCTTGACTCAAGTGAAATGAAGGATTCAAAACTTTAAAAAAAATGATCTTTTTCAAAATGCAATTCTGAACAAAGAGGACCAAAAAACTGGGGGTTTTTCTTTTGTATTGGGGAAGGGGGGGATTTGTAGCATCGTTTCTTTTCTTAAAAAAATCATGAACAATGTGGGCATTACATTAAGGATCGAACCCCATAAGCCTAGGAGCAATTTTAAGAAGTGGAGCTAATGTATTGGGTACAAATTTTCTAGCAAAAAGAAAACATATAGATGTTATGTTCCCATTATACATACATTTTGATCCAAACCTAATTCGATTGAGAAACTCTTCCGTTATATCACTACGGATAAATCGACCAGGATGAGGATTAGGAAGTGACCAATCAACCCAAGTAATGGTAGTGTTAGAAATTAGATCCGGATAGAGTATATTTGTAAGGGTTGGGTAGTAATGCTCATCAACATTCTTGCACGGTGGGTAACAATACTCTTTGAATACAGAATAATATTTCCGATCTGATATCATATGAATGGCCAAATCACGATTAACAGCGAACCATTGGGAACCTTTTCGCCAGTCTTGGATGGTGATATCTGGGTACATTTTAGATATGTAACGACCACGACCCATTTTTCTCGTGTCATCAAAAGATTCTAGAAAACTTAGCTTAGAATTCATCAAGAAGTTGTAAATTGTTGTAAAATTAAATAATGGGATGCATGACTCAGAAAGCAAAACAAATCTTTGATTAGAAAAATCCAGGAGGGCGTTGGCTAGAAGGCGTCTCTCTGCATCTATCATTGATATAGCTCCCCATGCCACAGGCTGCAACAAGGAATAATTAAATTAAAGGTTATGCTCATTAATTAATTAACTCATTAATTAGCTTATATATCATGTAATTAAAATAATTAAGTAAGGTAGATCAAGCATAATGACGAGGCAGAAAGGTTAAACTGGAAACTGCTGGGAGTAAAAGAATTATTTAAAGCATGTAAGCAATTAAACTGATCTAATCTAAGCAGAATATTTATTGTACAGTGTTTATGGGTGGGCAATGGATTAAATCTGGCTGGGTTAGAGTCAGGCTGTTTACAAAGCGGGTTGGTTCAGGTCATGGTTGGCTCAATAATAATTTGTGTAGGGTCGGGTTGGGCCTTTTATGCTAATAAATGGGTTAGATCGGGACAGTCCAAGGACATCCGCTTTGGCTTGTTTTAAAATGGAACAAATTTGGGCAAAAAAAATCGTGCATAATAATTACTTGCATATATAAAGTTGGTAATAAGTGTAACTAATTGTAGCATGTAAATCAGTTTAGCAAATAAGTTGAAAAAATAACAGGTCATTAAATGGGCCATTAATGGGCCGAATCGGTAATATCCTTTAATGGACGGGCTCACTATTGACTCGGTCCATAATTGACTCGATCATTTATTGATCCTATTTTAAACAAGTCAGCCAGCTCACTCAATAGCCACCCGGCCTGTTGCTTAACCCCAGTGTTGATATATTTTGCTCAGGCTTTTTGCGTAGTTTTCAATACTACCTGACCAGACCCCGCATTTGCGCTAAAGAAGATAAAGAGGTTAAGAATCAGCCAGGATCGATTAACTGTACACACATACTTTTTATGGATGTTTTCAGGTTATAGTTTCCCCACCATCACCTCAAGTAAGCATACTCTCTATTGAATGCCAATACCTATTGCATTCCAAGCATCATGCATGACCGCATGCGTAGATTCAACCAAGTAGATAAAGAAATTGAAAATGTAAGTTAAAGACTAACCTGACTAGGTATGCGTCTTCCATAGAAGACAGAATCGGGTGGCCATGAATCATTGTGGGAAGGATGAGGATGAATATAGATTGAATAAAACCCTTTGTGTCCCTTAAAGAACAACTCCCATAATGGAGCTAAGGGCAATGGCCCTTTTGTTAAGAACATGAAGGCCACTTTGGGCACATAATCTTCAAATGGGTACCCGTCCATTTCAGGCACCATTGATGCCCTCCACAACAACTCCTTGTCACTCATTTCGCGCCCCTCAGTTGTTGGACTAGGAACTTCTTTCGTTGATGGAGACAGTGGTGGCGGTGGTGGTGGTGGTGGTAGTGGTGGTGGACTTAGCTGTAGCGAAGGTGGTGGGGCTAGGGGCTCTGATGCCAAGTAGGGGCAAAAAGAGGCTATCGAGATCGACGAAGTTAAAGAGAAACGGAAGTTTTCAAGATCTAAAAAGCCAAAGCTTAGGCCAATGGACAAGCCAAAGGCAAAGAAAAGAAAATTGCACATAAGGGTACCTAGGTTTAGATTCGTAGATGAAAATGCATGACTTGTTTTAGACATATTTAGCTCCTAATAACTAGAAAAAAGCTTAAAGAGTGATTTTCAAAAAGGGTTACGTAACGATTTAGTTTTAAATAGAAAACTTTTTTCTTTGGGTGTAGTAGAAAAAGTTTCGATCGCAGATTTGATTATATAAGCGAATGACTCAATTAGGGATAGGGAAAAATATATAGGTGATTATACGTAGAACGTAAGTGAGGGGGTTTGCATGCGTTTATGTTTTCTTCAAGATGCACCTAACCATAATGGTGCATGGAAATCTTCCCACCCACCGACAATTTGCGTTAGAGAAGTCAGCGCATGAGGAAGTTAATATGGTTTTTTAAGCTAGGGTCTTCACCTTTAATTCAACAGAGATCTTGATTTTAGGGTTTTCATATTGCGTGAGCACAAGTTGAGATATGAAACTTTATGTAGATCAAATCTAAACTCTTCTCAGTTGAATTAATTATCTCAGAATATTATGTGAAACTTCTAACAATAGATACAATAATTTTAAAAAACGATATCTATTGAATTAATTACCTCTGTATGTTATCTGAGACTTCGAAAAAGCTGCAATAGGATTCTGATTAATAATACAAGGTTTAATTTTGAACAGTAGTTAATCTGAAGGCAACCCAAATTTATCATGCAACCCACTTAAAGGTTAATATGTTTCTTAACCCAAATTTAATTAATTAAAATTTGACAAGTTAACTTGCCTAGATAGATTCGTTGATAAGTTACAGACTAACCACTACTTAAAAAATTGCCCCCAAAAAAAAAAACAAGGTACAAAGCGTGAACTAAGCACATATAATAGTAATGGAAATCCTGTTTAGGTAAGTAAGATGGAGACCAATTAGAAGTTACTTGAAAGAATTTGTAGGCAAAAAAGGCCAAATTAAGGATTCAAATAAGATAAGTAAACTCATTCCTCAGAGAAAATGTAAGGCTAAGTTTACGGAGAAAACTTAGGAGGCTGAAAATACTGATTATAATTCACCAATACTAACCATATTTTCGAACGATGAGTTTAGAAAGAGTGGAAGTTACGTAAGAAGCCTGGTTTAGCTATTATAGGTGCCATTGAGCAACATGTTAGAAGAATTACCGGAAGGTTAGCTGAGCAAGCAACAAGGTGATAAGGGCAGATTCGAGATTTTCTGTGTCTTTGTGTAATATGTTGCAAATACAAAAGTCAATATAGACGGAACTTGATTACTAGATCAAGCTAGCTTAATTTCGATCCAATTTCAAGTTAATTTGGTCTAATAATCAAGTAGCGGGCAACCCTACCAAGTTTAATTTGCACTTCTCTGAACTACCAATTTTATTGCAATTAGTGGGTATTTAGCATGAGAACTCGATACAAGAGCAGCCACAAATAATCACTCTTAGCTCAACCATGAATGTGCTAAAACAGCAAGAAAAAAGAACTAGCATTAAGTCTCAGAGTCCTGGGAAGTACTAAATAATTTGTACAGACTAATCAAGCAGCTGGGTTCAAAGCGCGCTCTATTTCCTCCAGGGATCGGCCCTTTGTCTCCACGACATTGCCAGCTATGTACAAGATGGCTAGGACACAGACAGCTGCAAAACCCAGATATACTCTGCTGATTCCGAACTTGTTCACCACACTCAAGAAGTAAAGCCCAATTACAAAGTTTGATGCCTGTAATTAAGGGAGTTAAACCAAGCTCGTTCAACTGGAGCTAAATACATGGTCTTTCTGAATTCTGATAACTTACCCAATGCATCCCGAGGGATAAAGCAACTGCTTTTGCCCGGATTCTGGAGGCAAAGATCTCAGGAAGAAGAAGAGCAGGCACTGGCCCAGCCCCAAGTGAAAAGGAGAGCACGTACCTGCAGGTAAAGTACAGGAAACAATATGGATATCTGGATTGAAGGAAAGGGGAAGTGCGCGCACTAGTTGAAACTTACAGAACAGTTCCGAGGACAGCTAGTGTGCCAGAATATGGTGCCAGAACCTTCCATGTGAATGACAGTGACAGCAACAACATTGAAGCCGCCTAGGAATATCAGAGACAGTAAGGTGTCAGGGACAAATCCAAAGTTCGACCCAAAAAGGACGGAAAGATAATGGATTACGCATCAACTACTGAAATATCAACTAGAGTCAGATGTCTAAAAGGCCCTCTACTTGTTTTGAGGCAGTAGATAAGTCACCGTTCTTTTCCACCTGGAAATCAAGTTCATAGACATCCAGCATATGGCCAAACTTATATCTTAAAAAAGTAATCAGCCCAGTACAGGAGCAAAATGTTGAAGTCAGTTATTTGTCGAACTGGAACATAGACTCAGTGAAGCTCATTGATGATGACTGACTGGCGAGACCTTGAAAGAACTAAAGAACACTATACCATTCCCAAGAAACTTATCATCAGAAGGCTTTTCCTTCCTTGCCTATCCATCAGAGAAGAGGCAACAGCAGTGCCTGCACAAGGAACAAATAAATCAAATATAAATTCAAGCAGATGCAGACTATAAAGAACTAAACTTCTGGAAGCATTTCTTGTAACATACCCAGAACATTTGATGCCCCCACAAGAGCACTAGCTGCAACATCAGATGTAATTCCAGCACTGCGAAACACAGAGGTGGAGTAATATACCACTGCATTGATCCCCGCCAGCTGCTGAAACAGGAATAGTGCAGCACCAACACTTACCACTGCATCACAAGATAATTGGTCTCAGATTCACACAAATAATAGTGGCAATAAAACAATGTCCTCTGTTAATTTTGTCACAGCCACCTTAAAGATAGTGTTGTGAGTTCCATAAATTACACTATTAAGTGTGGAGAAGATGGAAGTCATTAGTTTAGCACAAGTTTCTTACAGTACCAGTGCCACAGGAAGCTTCTAGACACAGAAAGCAAGCTTAAAGTTCAATCTAAATTCTGGTATTGAAAAAAGTTTAACTTTATCAGGAGAATTTATTCCCAAATATGGTTCAATAATTTACTATTGAGTCGATCACAACATCAACTGCCTCAGAGTATAACCAACTTCTACCTTGTAAAAGCAAGATTAGCTACAATACCAGGTGCTTGCTTTCATGGGTGAATATAAGATACAGCTCAAAACGCCAGACTGCTGCTTAATTTTCTCCGCTTAAACAAAATATTTAAAAAGGTTCAGTCTTGCCCCTTTTTTGGATTTTTCTTCGCGGGGGGGGGGGGGGGGGAGGAGTTTCAGATATACCTTTCCGATAGCGGCCACTAAATAGATCCGACCAGCCAGCTTCTGGTTCGGAAGAACCTTGAACAGCTGCTCTCAAATCATTCATAACCTCAGGAACCCTTTCTTTTCCAAAGAGAGCTGCTATAGATTTCTCTGTCTCGGCAATTTTTCCTTGCTGAGAACGTAATGCTTTGCATGAGAAAATGTTGGCAGACAAGACATACGAACTGAGCTAACTGTGACTTCTGATCATAACCGAATGAGAAGGGAATCAGGAGAAAACCTGGAAAAGCCACCTAGGACTTTCTGGACACATAGCCATCCCAAGGGCCAACAGAACAGAAGGAAAAATTGCAATACCAAACATTGTCCTCCACCTGCGTGTGCAGAGGGAGAGAGTGACGGTGAGAATTATTAGAGAACAATGAAAATCATCTGACTAAATGAAGGATTGTAAGGTATAGCCTGATATCTAATTTGTAATATGCCAGGCCTTACCATGAATCATAGTCACTCTTACTAAAGGCCCAGCCTAAACACACCACAATATAACTAAGCCCCAGAATATCACCCCATGATTTCCACCATGGGCCTATTACCTCAATGTACATGTAACAGCAACAAGGGTAGTGACGACAGGATTAAAACCTTTACCAAAAAATCCAGCTACTACTACAACTACTCCTCAGCTTATGGACACCGCTGTAAATAGTGGTAATTCTTTAAAAAGTGCTATATCTCAGTTTAGAGTGCCTCACTGAACAAACATAATTAAAAGCACATTTGACTAATTGTCAAAATAAAAGCCATTTCTGGTACAGGATATGTGATGCATGATAAGGATAAAGGGGAATTAAGAAGATACAGGTATATCTTAATATTAGTATATATGAAGTATTTTTATCTTCATAGGTTATCTTTTAGGAATATCATCTTTTCATTTATTCTTTTAGCTAGACAATAATATCTCTTAGATTAGGTCTCTATTTGTTTCCTTAATGTTTTAGGTTTCTTCTCTATTTAAACTTTTTTGTTATGTCTTAGAAGGCACGCTTGGATTGAATTAAAATATTAAGTACTTGAGAATTCTTTTGTGAATTTTCTCGGTGTAAAAATTGCTTTTAGAGCGTCCTACATTAATTTTTCCCCTTTGTAGGAATTGCTCTTAGAGCGTCCTACATCAATTTGGTATCAGAGTCATTCGATCTAAACCACTGCAATCCTCTTCCTTGCGTCCCAAATCAGTCAAAAAAAACAACCAAAAACCCAAAAAAAACCCCAAAGAAAAACAAAAAAACACCAAACCAGAAAACCTTAAACCTTTGCTGCCAGCCATCGACGCCACCCCTCCCGTTGGCCACTGCCACCAGCCCGAGGTCACCACCCCAGCCTGACCACCACCAGACTTCCACGGCCACCGACTGTTCGCCAGAAGCCTCAATTCCCTAATTCGTCAAACCCTAACCCTAGCCGCGCACCAACAGCGCTCGATTCCGCCACCCAGCCCCATCGCCCACCACCACCCACCACTACCCCTCGCCCGCGACGTCCGGTCGACCACCACCACATCCCGACAAGCAGCCACCGCTTGCTGGAACCCTAATTTCCGAAGATCGCAAACCTTAGGCATGACTTTGGCCTAGATTGTCGACCCTAACACCTCAAATTCACGCCCAATCCCTCACATTCATCCCAAATCGATTTCATTCCTGCATTTCCGATTAAATTTCGTCCAAAAACCCCAAAACAATTGAGGTAAATCGCTTCAAACCTTGCTTCAATTGATTGGCCATCACACCGTAAACCCTAAGTTGCGAACTGCCTTGTACTTGCAAATTGAAGGCTTCTGGGTTTTCGAAAATTGACAGAGGGCTGAATCCATCTTGATCGTGCCGTCCCATCGCGGCCAACCCATCCTCTCGTCGGAAAATGCCTTTGCAGGTCGTTTCGTGGGTCACGAGTTGTTCTTCTCGCTGCTACTGTTCGACCCTTGTTTCAATTCCAGTGCTGTTGTTCGCTGTTCGCTGCTGTTGTTATTAGAAGCCCCTCATTGCTTGTTGCAACCATGACTTTGTGTGAAAAACATCATCGGGTCTTGTTTGTGATAATTCATGATAAAGCACTTCTAGTTACGACAAATGTTCTGTACCAAGTTTTCTCTCCTTATGGAGATGTAGAAAAGATTGCCAGATTTCAGAGAAAGGGTGCTTTTCATGCTCGAGTGAATTTCTACTCTTACCGGAATACTGTCCATACTTTTTGCAAACTTCAAGGTCGCCAGATTTACAACGGTTATTGTGAGTAAGGTCTTTACTTTGCTAGTGAATTCATTTGTGGTTGTAAGCTCTATGTTCCTCAGTATATGTGAGATCATGAACTTCGTAGAGCTCCTTTAATTCCTTTGAAGCTTCTCATTGGAGATTGTAGGGTTTCATCTCTAAAATCTTCCAGGAAAGAACCCACTTCTTATTTGCATGAAACAGATCCAATCTATTATGATGCATATGATAGGGGATTTATCATTGAAAATAAGAGAGAAGACACTCTAGAAGATGAAAATATGGAAGCAACTGTCCAAGTCATAGAGTATCGCCAACTTCCAGATATCGAGGCAAATGATGTTAACAACAGCATCCGCGATTTTATCAATCAAGAAGTGCAAGTTGGGGACTGTGAATCATATGCAAATGAAGTCCACAGTGAAGGAATGTTCATTCTAGATAGTATTGTGGATGCTTTAACTGGGGCACCTAACAAGGATGTCCAACCACTAATACAAGTAAATGAAGAATTACGATAATAGCAAACAACTCTTTTATTATCCCCTATGAATATTCAATGGACATTCAAAAATCTGACCGCATGCAAAGAAAATCTTAGATGGGTCAAGCAATCAATATACATATTAATGCTAAATTTATAATCCCTGATCATGCTTTCATGGATAATACTCTACATTCGATGTTAAGACTTAAAAGTGAGCATGTTAATTTGTTTATCCCTAATGAACTTCTAGTTGGCAAGAAACTACATCCGCTAATTGCATTGCTACTTTTCTTGGAGAAGTTGAAAGCCCTATAGTTTTTCCATTTGCGGAGTGAAGTGAAGTGAAGTTGTTTCTTCACTTGGATTCCTTCTTTCTATCTCTGTACAAAACTCGAGAACGAGTTTTTTCCAACCACGAGAGAATGATACAGGATAAGGATCAAGGGGAATTAAGAAGATATTGGTATATCTCAATATTAGCATATATGAAGTATTTTTATCTTTATAGGTTATTTTTTAGGAATATTATCTTTTCATTTATTCTTTCAGCTAGTGAATAATATCTCTTAGACTACATCTCTATTTGTTTCCTTAATGTTTTAGGTTTCTTTTCTATTTAAACTCTTTTGTTATATATTAGGAGGCAGACTTGGATTGAATTAAAATATTGAGTATTTGAGAATTCTTATGTGAATTTTCTTGGCGTAGGAACTGCTCTTAAAGCGTCCTACATCAATTATTCCCCTTTGTAGGAATTACTCTTAGAGCGTCCTACATCAATATGCGACATGAAAAATAGGAAATATGAAAATTTCCCTCAAGAACGCATCAATCATTTCACCTGTCAAGCATATATGTCACATCAGATATGGAGGGATTACCATAAAGGGTTTCCTGCTAAAGGCAGCCCAGCTAACAAAGCTGCAAGGATTCCAACACAAATAAAAAGCTGGTTGACAGAACCAAGTGCACCTCGAATTTCAGTTGGTGAGATCTATAAAGCAGAAACTGACTCTTAGTGTTTGATGACAAGGAATAATATGGAAAATACACATACAGCACATACAGATAACAAACCATACAAAGACATTACCTCAGATATGTACAACGGAACTAAGGCAGATGATATGCCAATCCCAATCCCACAAAGTAACCGACCTATCATCATTGTCTGTACACTTTGTGCTGTCGCACTACCAAAATTTTAAAGACAGTTGTTACCAGGAAGCTACTGTCACCAAACATTACAACTTTGAAAGGAGGCATACAAACCAGAGATAGGCTCCTATTGCTAGAGGAATTGCATCTAACTGGAAAGTCTTTGTCCGTCCAAACATATCAGCCAAAGATCCACCAGTAAATGAACCTACAGTTGCACCAGCAAGTAATATGCTAACAACCCATCCTGCAGGGAACATGAAAAACACAAAGATCATGATCCAGAAGTGCATTATAGGGTTTTAGATCATATATAGGGTTTCATATCATTAGCATTATGGGTCTGTTCTTTTCGTGAGTAACTTCGGGTAGGTAAAAGGATGAAGTGGGTTGAAGTAGGTTAAGGTAGGTTGAAGCAGGTTGAAGTAGGTTGAAGTGAATTGAGGTTTATATTTTGGAATTGACCCACGAAAAAAACAGGCCCTATGTCTACACATTATAAGCATATAGAAGAATTCAAGTGTGCTAGTGAAAATACTTGTGCTATGGATTGAATTGGCATATCCCTAGTCCTATATGTTTGCTTCGCTCCTATGTTACTGGTCTGTGAGGTTGACAGAAGGCTCTTTTTCGGTTTTATGACAGAAGAATTTGCTTCTTGCAACACATTTCCATTTCAAATCTAAGACAATCATGATAGTGACTTGCCTTGTAAGACAGCACTGCCAGCAATACCCAGATCTGCAGACAGGTACTCCAGAGGTCCATTTACTACACTGCAAGAGTTATGAGAAAAAAGGCCAATGAGATAGCAAAGCAGAGACAAAAGATTTGCTGTGGTCGAAACTCCTCCTTCTGAACCATAGAAAGATAGCTCCTTGTAGTAAACAAAATGCTATATCAAGCCATCTATACCAAAATACAACACAAGGTAGGCCACAGAGACAAACATTTTATTTATGTTGTAGTATAACGACTTTCACATACATATGAAGAATCAGGTTATATGTTACATCAGCAAAAGTGGAAACACCTGACTGCAACAATGAAAGATCTTTTTCCATAAACGTGGGAAGCTACCACTTGTTCCAATAAGTTATAGGGCAACGAGGAACTATCTACAGAGCATGCAGAGGTGGCCCTAAAAGGCGAAAACCACAAAAAGGCATACCATACGAGTTGAAAGTCTATGAGGTACTTCTAGTTCCTATATAAACTGACTTCATATGATCATTTCCATTCAAATTTTTAAAAGTAATTCACGAGAAAGTGAATCTAAGTGGAGTCATGAGAAACTCATGGCCACCTTTTCATATGCAGTCCCTTCTTCATTATACATCTCCATGCACCAAGGAAGACAAAGAACGCGTGGAAAGTGGTTTGGGGGGGGGGGGAGCCAGACATCTCATCCAGAGTCACATAATATGTCCACCACAGAGACCTGGTTGGTAAAGACCCAGCACGAGAATATAACAGAATAACATTAAGGGTGGGGGGGAAAAAGGCAACACAGTAATACGACAAAATATATGAAGCTGAACCCCCCCCCCCCCAAAAAAAAAAAAAAACGAAAGCAGAGCCAAAATCATTCGTATTTCAGGTTAAAAGAACTCGTCCAATAAATCAGACTCCAATGTGGACCTCCAAGCAAATTGAAGAAGGCCTTAATCAACCAGACGAAGAAAGCATTGTAGACTTGTAGTAACGGACTAATGACATACCCAAGGTGATAGCCAAACAAAATAGCTCCTAAACAAGCCACAGCAACATATGGAAAAACTGACGAAGAAGATTTGCCTTGATATTTGAGGGGAGTGGCATCTTCAAGATCTCCTGCAATAAATTCACAACATGACTTACGAGAACAGAATCAAAGGATAATTCATCATAGCCAGTATTCCATGGAGTTGGATGAGACTTGGAGGAAGATCATAGCACGCTAAATGGCTATAGCTTATATTGAAAATGAGGTTGATAGATATGGAATAAAAACTGACACAAATTGTATATAGTCTCTCGTAGCACACTAAACTGATTGCATTATGCAGCAATCAACTCAAGGAAGGAAGGCTAAAAAGCCACTATAAGATAGTTCTAATAGTGCATCACTCCATTCATGCTCAGTTCCATTTCCTCAGAACATTTAAAAATGACTAACATCAGTAATGAACCAAACAAGAAAGCTTGAAATGCAGCAAATTAAGAATTCCTAATAGCAAGACAGCAAGTAGCATGTGTACAGAATTAGGAAGACAAACCAGAAGAAGCTTGAGCCTTGACTGATCTGTACTTAGCTGAAGACTTGAATACACGATCAATAGTCATCTTTGCACATCCAATTCCCAGAGGAGCCGACCCACAGCTTAATTTAGAGGAACCAGCCTTCTCATTATTGCTATTTACAAATCTCAAGTTACTGAAAAGAACTGGACTTGAATTCCTGAACCCACCAAGCCCAGAAAGAACCCCCTTGCGGTTCTGAACTTCAAACCCCAAGTTTCCTTTGACCACATATGTAGAAGCTTGCATTTTTAAACCTAAAAAGCAAACCCCAATAGCCAAACCAGAAAAGTCAAAAAGCGTATTAATTACACACAGTAAATTGCAAAATCCCCAAAACAACCCACTTCAACAACAGCAGCAGCAAAACAAAATCCATCTTTATGCAGTTGAACAAATAAAAAGTGCCAATTTGATCCCGCATTGAACCTCCAGGATTGGGTAAGATAATTGACAAGATAACATCCAAAAACGTAAAAATTCCAGCATAGACCACCAAGATATGATTTTGAAGGGACGGGGGCACAGAAATTACCGATTTTTGAAGCGGGCAAGTGATATCAGCAAGGAATTCGAGTTATCCACTCTATCTCTATCAAATTTGATTGATCACTCCAAGTGGGGCGCAGCAAAAACTCAAATTTGAAGTGGGAATTGAGGGAAAGGGGGTAGAGAAGTCAAGTAGCGTATAGAAATTGGAAGGTTCGATACAGAAGAATTTGATGGGTGAGCATGAGCAAGCGGGGAGGATGACTGAGTACTGTGCGTGCGATGTTTACGCCCTGATCCAATTCTTTCTACGTTGCTGAGTTGGCCCCACTTTGATGCCCCTCCAAAATAGCATATCTTTGTTCGATTCAAAAAAAAATAAAACGGACACATGCACAGAGAAAACCCCACACATCAGTTGGCTTTGTTCATGCGCCCCCCCCCCCCCCTCCTAGTGATATAAAACCATGAAATTTTGGCCGTGGGCAGACTTTGATAGGGATACAATTCATGAGTAGGACTGAGCAACAGATCGAATATTCATTAAATTAAGCGAATTGATCTATTTAAAATATGGTCAATAATGAATCAGGTTAATAGTGGATC
This sequence comes from Carnegiea gigantea, assembly GCA_029747015.1. NCBI lineage: Eukaryota > Viridiplantae > Streptophyta > Magnoliopsida > Caryophyllales > Cactaceae > Carnegiea > Carnegiea gigantea. Next base: position 474,528 of record JAKOGI010000140.1, read on the forward strand.
GGTTCATTAACGCATATTAACGGGTCGGACCGAGTCAGTCTGATTAGTGACCCATTAATTTTTCAACTTAGTTGACAACATAATTCACATGTTCTAATTAGTTAAACTTATTACCAATACTTCATACATAATAATAATTATTATATACAATTTTTTTGTGCAAGTTTGTTCCATTTTAAAATAAACCAAAAACGATTTGGCTCGACCTGGCCCAAATAGTTAACGGGTCAAACATGACTCGACCCGATCCACTTTATAAACAGGTCGGTCCTAACTCGACCTGACCCGGTCCATTGCCCACCCTTATTCATGAGTATGAAATTGTAATTGACGTCAATGGTATGGGTACTACTCAAAATCTGATCGATAGTATAAATGTGAATATTTTTTTTGGAAATGAGAAAAAGTAAATAAGAGTGTATCTATATTGTCTAGAATAGTTTATCCGATAATTGCTAATTAAAATTCTTTTATAAAATTGTAAATAAGGATAGTTAAATCTATAAAATTGTTAAAACAGACATCTACAAAAAGTAGTTAGTACTCATCAATTTAAGAGAATTCAGTGTACACTGTGACATAAAAAATTCTAGATCCGCCACTCTAGATGACAACATATCCAAATATATCCATTGTCACCCCTAAATAAAGGAGATGCGATGGACATATTAAACTATTAATGGTCCTTATATACTTTCTGAATTGAGCGATGTAGTTTTACGAAAATGTAGGCCAAACATGCAAGGATATTGGAGATGAACAAGCGATTATTGATAGAAGTCAATTCTTTGCATAAATAGGTCGTGTGAACCAAAATCCTATTAATATATACGAACACATTCTGACTAATTCCCAAAAAATAAAAAGTTGTATCAAATTTGAACTGGTAACCAATCCCAACATAGAAATATTGAAAAAACTCATATAAGCAAAAAATCTCAAATATCCCCGATCATGAGACATATAATTATCACTATAAATAAGAACTAGAATTGCAACAGTAGTAATTAACATTGACATAATGGAGCTAAGTGGATCAATCCAACAGCCGAATTCTAAAAAAAAATCATTATTAATAGCTCAAGACCATATATATTGATAAATCAAATTGCTATTTATTTGCTGAATAGATAGCTCCATTGAGAAAATCATAACTATACTTAACAAAAAAAATACTAGAAAAAGCTCATATACAATGAAGATTTTTTGTTGTCATCGGAAAAAGGAGAAGTCCCACTCCTATTAACAAAGGAACTATAAGTAGAATGAAGGGCATGATCCATGTATATTGGTATATACGTTCCACAATCGAATATCTAAATTTTCTATTAAAATTTTCTTTTTTGTTTACGATTCGCCGGTTCTTGCCTCTTTTGAATTGAAAGAAGTCAATAAAATAAAATCTAGTTTTTATTTTACATAACTAAAAAGAAAATTTTTAATTAATATTAGTCGACTTATTCATATGCAGATCATGAATGTCTGGAATCTATATTATGCAAGGAGACATTCTTTTTACTAATTCGAATTGAAATAAGATATAAAATGGTTCATTTCTCTTTCCCATCTCGAATAGAATATGATATGCATCCTGATCCACAACTATATACCTCAGCTCCTTTTCAACATCAACATCGCTATCATAACTATTATCAAGCTTGTTGTCACTCTCATTAGTCCTGAGACCATTTTCAATATCATCCATCTCGTCATCAGTATCATAGTCAGAAAAACTTTTGATCTCCTTTGTTCCCAAGAACTTCCTCCAAAATACCGTACAATAACACCACCACCACCACCTCCCAGTGTGGGTCCCGCTTTCACGGGGTATGGGGAGATCCAACTGTAGGCAACCTTACCTCTACCGGTATTCCTATCCATAAAGAGGTTGATTCCAAGAGACCCACGAAAAAAGTTTTGTGAAAAAGTTTTAGAGAGGAAAGCGCTTGCGGAACATTTAAAGCTGAAGCTGAAAAGAGGAAAATTAGTGCCCAAAAAAATTGGAGCTGAAAGAAGCTAAAAGAAACGTGAAAGAACGTACCTCAACAATCCACGTTAGGCAGCTGCCATCACTCCAAAAAAAAAAAAGTACAACCTGCATATGAGTACGACAGACCCCTACCAGTACTAAGCCACTACAGCTACTGACAACTACAGATATGCTACTCTGCCCTCTAAGACCCTAGTCCTATCCCGCCACAACCTCCTATCCTGAGTCAGGTCCTCCGACAAACCCACTACTTTCAAGTCCTCTCTAATCACCTCGTCCAAACTCTTCTTCGGCCTACCCCTGCCTTCTTACCACCGGGAAGGTCGATCAACTCACACCTTCTCACTGGGGCGGCCATACTTCTCCTTTTCACGTGGCCGAACAATCGGAGTCTCGATTCCCTCATCTTCTCTTCGATGGGGGCCACTTTAGCTAAGTCTCTGATTTCACAATTCTTAACTCTGTCCATTCTCGTAAAACCACACATCCACCTGACCATCCTCATCTCAGCTACCATTAACCTCTGGACCTGCGTCTTTTTTAGGGGTCAATACTCCGATCTATAAAGGACAGCAGGTCTGACTACCATTCGATAAACTTTACCTTTTAAATCTAAGGGTACCCTCTTGTCACACAGCACCCCTGAGGCAGCCTTCTATTTTTGCCAGCCTACTCTATATGCGTTGGTTAATATCCTCGTCAACGTCCCCATTTTACTGGATGATCGAGCCAAGGTACTTAAACTTATCTACCTTTGGTATTTGTCTCCCATCCAGGGTGACTTCCCCCCCCCCTCTTCTCTCCTTCCACTGAAACAACAATGCAGGTATTCCGTTTTCGATCTACTTAATCTAAAATCTCTAACTTCCAGCGTAAGCCGCCAACTCTCCAACTTGTCATTCACCCCCTGCCTGGTCTTATCGATAAGAATAATGTCATCTGCAAAAAGCATACACCATGGGACCTCCTGGATCCCTCTAGTAAGTTCATCTAAAACTAAGGTGAAAAGAAACGAGTTTATGACTGAACCCTGATGCAGACCCATACTAACAGTGAAGTCATTTGAATATGAGTTTGTCACAAGGTATTTGACCAAATAGGATCGTCCAATTCCTATAGAACCCATCACTAAAATACCTCTCAAGGGGGGATAGGTATCAGAGGAGCGAAAAGGATTTTCCATGAGATGGGAAATGAAAACTATTAGCCCCACACGAAATTTGTGAATAAGTGATTGTCTGATAATGAGCAATGAATACTCGTCTTTCTGTTAAATAAAATGTATTGAACTCATAATTCATTGGATAGTTTTGATGAATGTCAACTAAGTGTCACAAGTACATTGCTCCTGGTTCTCAAAGGGTAATGCTGGTTAGTATTTTTCTTAGGGTTGAGTTGGGACCTTTTACCTTGATTTGGGAAGGCTTTGTTGATGCTTTGGGTTTTTTTTTTTTTTTTTTTTTGCCTTTTGGTTGGTATGCTCTTTTTTTGAATTGATTCTAATGTATAGTGTGTAGTAATTTCTAGTCTAGGATAGTGTGTTGTAATTTCTACTCTAGGAGGTGTTGACATACTTCTGTAGCGATACACATCCTATAAAAAAAGATAGTTAAATGATCTTATTATAGTCATATACTGAACCTATTATTGTATCCTTCTTTCTAAATTTTTTAAAGTATATTAATAGTTCTTCCTCCCCAAAAAAAAAAAAAAAACACCTACGTCTCGATTTTGGACGACTTTTCGCATTATGAAGAGTGCTTGACCAACGATGCCTAGTAATCTATGCAGTTCGATTCTAATCACAAAACTCCAGAAAACCATTCCAAAATTGGTTTATGTTCAGAGCCCATTAAAATTCAAACGTGGACCCAAGTTGACCGAGTTCATTATCCGAACCGGCACCCCGAGGATCCCAAATCGATTTTCCTTCAAAATATCCAGGCAGAGGATCAGTAAACCGTAACCTGTAAACCACCACACCTGCTGATTCCATCTCTTCGCCTTCGATGTTCGTGGCAATTTCTGCTCCTCATACTGCAACATGGTACCCGAAAACAACCCATTCTCCAGCGGGTCGGTTACGTCCTACTAGCTTTCGGGTATCCGCCTCTTTTTCGTCTTCTTTGCCCGACGACCCGAAAGGGAAGAAATTGGAGTATACACCTTGGCTTATTGTTGGATTGGGTAACCCTGGAACTAATTATCATGGCACCAGGCATAATGTAATCTCTCTTCATCTTCTCTGTCTTTCATATTTTTCCCCCTAAATTTTGCTGGAATTTTCACTCCTTGTTTGTTCAGAAGTGAGGAATGACTACCCAGTTTAGCAATGATCTATCTTGGATATTTCTCTACTGAATATTCTGTTAGTATGCATAGTTTAAACTCCAAACTCAAGGTTACAAATTTAGAATCGATCTGTGGGAAATTTAATCAGGGATTGATTCCATGACCTGACCCTTTTTAAGAATGATTCATCTGCAACTTTCTTATTTAGCTGGAATATAGATGTGTGTGGCAACTCTGTAATGGGATGCTTGTATTTCATCAGGAAGAGCACAAATGAGTTGTTGATAGTAGGGTTTGTCTGGGATGATTCATGTTGTATGTGCTCATAGTTGGTGGCAGATGAGTATCTTTGTAGCTGTCATGTTAAACGCTGTGGATGGAAACTCGTATTATGAATGCTACAAGTCACGATTGCACTGCTAAACAAAGAGCCTAGTTTGAGAGTCTTTATTTGCTGTGTTGTTTTCTTGTCAGGTGGGATTCGAGATGATTGATAAATTTGCCCAGAGGGAAGGCATTACACTGAATACCATACAGTCAAAGGCATTGATGGGAATAGGTACTTTGCAGGGCATTCGTGTTCTTTGTCTTCGATGTCGATTGGATTTGGCTAATTATTCGTAGCAGTATTATGATTATTTAAGGTTCATTCTATGCTGTCATCAGTGCAGGTTCGATTGGGGAGGTTCCAGTATTGGTGGCGAAACCTCTAGCATATATGAATTACAGTGGAGAATCAGTATGATCTCAGGTCTTATTGCAGTTATTAGCTAAAGCTTCCCTGCTTCTTGTTAGTCTAATTCTGTTCCATTTGTTATTGTTCTCTTTTTCAGTCTTCTCTCTGCTTGATAGTAAAGGAAAGTGTCATTTTGGGTTCTTGTTGATGAAAAAGGGATGAATCTAGTTAAGCAAATGCAGAACTTTGGTATTATTCTAATTCGAAAGAGTAGAACTAAGTGATAGCTTGATATGGCCTGATGATGGGTCCTTGCTTTATAACGAGAAATGAAGAAAGAAAATTGAAGTGCATAAAATAAGCGAACATAGAGGAGTAACAAAGGTCATGAAAATTTTCTTCAGTATGGTAAAGGTTCATTGTTTTGACTTTTGAGGGATTTTTTTAATTAAGATATGAAAGCAGAAAGCTGATGTTTGCACAAGGACATTAGTTTCTTCAGGTTTATTTAAACGTTTATGTCATTCATTAGTCATCAATTCTTTCTTCGGTTTTGGCTATTGTTTGCTAGAGCAGTTTGCTGTTGTTTGCTAGGGTAGTTTGAAACAGTGACTGATCCTTCTGCTCATCTAAGAGAATTTGCTTAACCAGTTTTCTTGTCTTTTGGAGCTCTATTTCATGTCTGATTTATTGTTTCCTTTGCTGAGGTTGGACCACTGGCTGCATATTACAAAGTACCTTTGCGCCACATCTTGTTGGTATGCATTTTATTCTCAAATTTTTTTGGATCCAAATGGTAAAATTTGTGCCCATTGTGTTCAGTTAACTTGACTAAAACTGCCACAGATTTATGATGAGATGAGCTTGCCCAATGGTGTATTAAGGCTTCAGCCAACAGCAGGACATGGACATCACAATGGGTAAGTTTCCTGAAGGGACTTGTAATGAGGTTGGAAGAAAATCTGATACCATCCATGGGATTCTCTAGATAGGTTATTGGGGCGGCTTCCGTTATCTATCGTTTCATTTTCATCTTTTCATTTTGAATTAATTCTTTTAAACTGAAAGAATTCATCTGATTATGTTTATGAGTTTTTGTGATCCCTGTTGGATTTTGCTATCCCCTTTCCGTACCTTTCTGTTTTTAGCTTTGCTGCACTCTGAAACTTCATACTTCTGGAAGTAGCTTTAACACACCTGCACAGCATGTATATTTTTGTCTCTCTTTTTGTGTAGAGGGTGGGGGTGAAAGAGAAGAGCAGGATTGCCTAGCTACCTCTATGAATGAGAAGAGACAAAAATATCAACAAAGAGAATGGTGTTTAGATTGGCCTTCTTGATTTACTGCTGAATATGGAGTTAATCTTTCCACTACCAGAAGTCCCCTTTAAAAAAAAAAAAAAAACATTTTAGATTCTTATGTTTGGGAAGGCTATTTGAAGCCATCTCGAGTTTCTACGTATCATACTGCAAGCCACGAGACATTCCGTGTCAAGTATGCTTATGTAGCTAACCCCCTCAGGGCTCAAACCTTGTCAAAAATGTCCAAAAAGAGACTACTAAGAATTTTGTTCATGAGTTTCAGGTTCTATTTTGCTAAGAATTTTGCTTATGAGTTTCATGTTCTATCAATTATTAACAAATCGCTACTGAATATCTTATTTCATGATTTGACTCAGAGTGAAGAATGTTATGCAGCATTTGGATGGGCGAAAGGAGTTTCCTCGACTATGCATAGGTCCGTTTTCGGCGCCTATAACCCTTCTTTTTTTCCTGGAGTCTAAAGAATTGGACCTATCATTGGAAGCAAATATACCGTTAAACGTTTGCAGGCATTGGGAACCCACCAGGGAAAATGGATATGAAACCTTTTCTTTTACAAAAGTTCAGTCCTACCGAACGGACACAGGTAGATTTTTCATGTTCATCAATATGTATGCTAGACAGGACTTTCTAACATTTTTATTGAGCCATCTAACTCTGTGAACAGATTGATGTGGCCCTGGAACAAGGCATTGAAGCCGTGAGGAGTCTAGTGCTCAGTGGATTTAATGATAGTGTTACTAGATTTAATCTTGGCCAGAAGTACAAGTATCACAAAGTTTAGATGTAAGGCAGGCTATCAAATTCATGAACCCTCTGCTCTCAGATGGAGCAAATTAATCGGCATCCAGATATTGGCAGCTTGCAATGAAGCATATTGCATACAAATTATCTCCACCTCAATGTGCAGAATCTTGTAGCATCTTCATGTTGGAGCTTAGACATTGACATCTGTTGGCATGTCGGTGTAGCTTAACCATTTGTGTCCAGGCGCCACTCTTGCCGGTGTGTTCTCTGTGAAACTTGGATGGGAACTCAGGCAAAATTCGGAGGCATCATTATTTCAAGGCTCAATCCACTTGTAACAATTGAGATACAATTTTTAGTCTTTGCATGCATTTAAATCGTTAATGACATGCTTGAGGTGAAGAACCTAAGGCTTGGCTATCGCTTTCCTTTGAGTTGTCTGGTTTCATTCTTGGTCGCCTGTTACTTGTGATTCTCGTTCTTGCGCTTATGAAATTTAACCGAGGGCAACCTGGATGCAATGGGCTTGTTCAAGATCAATAGTGTTTGTATGTTGAAGGCCAATTCATTCATCGGCCTATGCATATTCCAACTTGATGTAATACGACTCCTGAAATTTCGTCAGTTCAATTCTGGTTCATTTTGGAAATAATCATAAAGAAAATAAATACGGTAAATGACTTTAAATCAAATAGTGATGGTTACAATGAAAATTTGCTTCTCCACTGTGAAAATAATGCAATTGAGCAAAGTAGAAAATAGAAGAGGCCTAATCAATTCCCGCTGGGAAAATAGTAAAAACTGAAACACATGACTGATTGCGTCCTCTTATTAAGTTCTATCATCCTACATAATCCAAATTTCACAGTTCAATCACAACCCTTGGTCCATCAAACGGCTCTCAGGATCTCAACGAATCCGACGGTTCACATTGCTCCCCGCATTTCCATCAGAATTAAGAACGTTGGAAACTCATAAATAAACATTTAATAAAACCCCTTACAAGCCAAAATCCACAGGCCCCTCTCTCGCTGTCTCTCATATTCAAATCAGACCGTTGGAAACTCAAGCATTTTACAGAGAACAACGAAATAGGTGAAAAAGCAAGAACATAAAAAAATTAACACCAGAGAACAATTGCTTAGAGATTGATGCATTAATCAATCAAATTAATGGCAGGGACCAAAGAATCTCTGAAATTAACCCTCAAGCCGGTTTCCCTAATCCGTTCTCAGTATTGGGATCCTCTCAACACCCATAACTCCCTGCTCCAATTCACAATTGATTCTTATCTGATGGAACGAGGCCCTCGATACTACGCCTATGCCCAACTCAGAGAATCAAAGCTGCGATCAAACCGGACCAAATTCGAAGAGTCCGACCCATATTTCACATTACCCAGATCCGAATTCTCGCCGGCGAAGAAGTCCGTCACGCTTCAAGAAAATTCAATCGATTCAAACAGAAAGCGACGGTCCTCTGTTTTGGCTCAATCGGTGCCGGACTTCACGCCGGCAGTGAGGAAGGAGAACCGGAGGCCACAGGAGAATCGGATTTTGAGAGCTGAGAAGAGCGCAACGCCGCCGGCAGCGATGGCGAAGAGAGAGAAAGTGTGTCCGCGCGGGACGAAGATGGGGGCAGGGAGTAGGTCTGTGAATTCAGGGGAGAAGCAGAGTGGTGGGACGTTCATGATGATGGGGAGGAAGAGCTATGCGAGTATTGAAGAGTTGAAGGGTCTGTCAATTGCAGCTTCAAATGCCATTAATGGCGAAAACAGGGGAAGAAAGAGGAGCAATGCTTTGAGGAAGAGCACTGTCTTCAGTACTCGGTGTTATTGAATCATTTCGTTGGAATTTGGAACCTTTTTGGGGATTTTTTGGAATTTTTTTTTTAAAGGATTTTTTGGGATTATTTTTGCCACTTTTGCCCTTCTCTATTTGGGGATTTTTTGGTTCGTTCTCCTGATGTATCATGTATACAGTATGCTAGTAGTAGCAGTACTGGTAGGGAAAGGTTGAAGCGAAGTCATGTTTGTTTTGTTGTGTGATTTTTAATATGATTAGCAAATGATTTGAGAAGTTATGAATATGCTAATTGTCTTGTCCCAACTTCTTTTTTGTTTAATTGTGTTCATTCTTCTGTTTTTTTGGAGGAAGGTTGGGTTCAAGCAAGAACAACGACTTTCAGTATAAGTTTTACGTTTGCGAGGTCTATGAAGATTCGAAAATAGACAGTCTTATTTCTGTGAGCATTTGTGTAAATAAAAAGACCAATTCCAAAGCTTCAAAAAAAATAATAAATTATAGGTTAGGTTTTTATTTTTGATAAATCTAAGTTTTCAATGCATCCACGGCGGAAATATTTGGCCCAACTAGCTTTCACAATTTTTTTTTTTAAAAAAAACTTGAATAGTAGAGATGAATGTTTGGCTATAACTAAATTTTCCAAGCTCACGACTTAAAGGCGATTTTACGCAGGCAGTTTTGAGAAGTCTCATGACTTAGAATATGATTGTGAATATGATACCTCAAATGTTCATCTAATAAAAGGGCCTTCAATAGAAACTACTGCATGAATTAGAAATGTGCAGTTGGTTACATTCATTCAACTAAGAACTTCAATACATTTCTGATCTACAAATTATAGAACCTACGTCATAGCTAGCAACTAACAATTATCCTCCGCAAAGTAGCAATTTGTACAAAAATTTGCGACGGGGAATATTGTGTTAGTACAACAACCAGCTGCATGTTTCAGGCTTCTGGCTCAGTAAAGGTTCAAGAGAAGCCTGATTAGCATTTAACTCCCACAAAAGTCGATCACCATTTCATCAACCAGGCTCTCGACAATATCGTGACTAATTTCAGCACCTGTTTCAAATGCTTCGATCTCAAAATCTGTCCATTTACCCAATGATGTACTCATATCACCTTCTATTAATTCGTCAGGAGATCTCCCTGAAACACTAATCCATTTCCTCATTTCTTGATCGAACAGCTGAATCAAAATGTCAGAATTCATGCACTTCGGTAGTCTAGTCCATGCTATGTACCCACAATTAGTATGCCGATTGTATTTTACATCCAGACACTCTATCACACAGTCAAACAGGAATCGCCTGATGGGATTTTCCTCTTTCTTTACCTCAAAACCAAGGATGACGGTATTCTTCCATGCTGCTTTGACAAGATTTTCCAATTCATCAAGAAAAGGCCCTAGGAGAAAATTCACAAAACTGCATGAACCATGGATGCCAGCAGTACCAAATACCATTTCAGTATACAAAACAACTTCATGCACATAATCAAGCTTGGCTCCAGTTAATTTGGCCTGAACAAGGTTGACATTGTGGAGTACTCTAGCTGTATGTTTTAGAAGATCAGTCACCATTATCACATTATGGCCTCTACTCTTGTTTGCTGAGGATGCAGAATCCAAAAGATCAGCTTCACTACAAACTGGTTGTACAGTACCACAGGGTAAATGCATATGATCAGATTGTGGTTTATGTCCTGTAATCAGCAGCATTTTAGGAGAACCGGTAAGCACACACTAGAGATGAAACATTCAGAAATGAATATGCCCCTAGAAAAAGGCAGGCCTTACGACATTTTACCTGAACTATCATCAATGCTGCTTGAAATGCAACTGTCAGTTGAAAATGATGCATCAAGAACACATCCTGGGCTAAAATGATCCAGCTCACGAGAAACCCCACTGGAAGTCCTTTTCATCCTCAAATTGGCCTAAGATACAATAACACACGATCATTAGTCAGCTGACCAGAAAGCGTCACCAACTGATCAATCAACTCCTCTAACATCATGGAGAAAATAATGAAAAAAAGAAAAAAGAAAAAGTAAGAAAGGAGGACAGTGAAAAGAAAAGCAACATCCACATTGAAAAACCATCATAATCGTATGGTAACCTGCACCACAGATTTGTGGAGATCAGGACAGTATCAGCATATGTATCATCAATAGACACAAAAAGTACATATAAAAAAGAACGAGTATCAGTAATGTCCTCAGCCATTCTCAATGTTTTGGGGGCATATACAGGAGAAACAAATTTCCCCCAAATCTTACATTCTGTACTGACTAATCACAACATGCAAACGTGACAGCATTCGATTCACAAAGCTAACAAAGTTCTCCAACACCTAGTGAAAATATTCAAATGCAATTTTGCAGATGTTCATTAGCCCAGCCATTGTTGAACGTTTCATATAGCACAACCATCTACTCAGAATGCATCCTACACTTATAGGCATCTTAAACATTCCGTAATTTTATCAAAGACGGAATATACCAAGTTGCCAACATTTTTGACAACTTGACATCAAATTTACAAGAGACTCAAAAATTACAGAGAAGGTTTTTTAGGAATAGGAGAAGTAAGAGCAAGTCCTAATAAAGCTCAATTCTGCTGCAGATCAAACGAGAAGTCAAAAGGCATATACATAATTGAGTATACACAGGAACTGACCTGAGAATCTCCATCCAAGCTACCAGTCCCGGACTGAGATTCATTTGTCTCAGGTCCATGGGTTCCGTCTTCATCAGAAATTGGTTTCTCTGCTGTCAATGCAGATATCAGTTCTTGCAGAATCATAGCAGTGGTTCTTGCAGATGGCATGAATCCTGTGGCTGCTTCGTTCTCCACCTGGTGGGTTAGCTCCTTCAGCTTCTGCTCCAGCAGTGCACCTAATGCATCTCCACTCATCGTCGAAGAACTTTGGCAGGACATTTTCTTGCTACTCTCTTTCATCTTTAATTTCTGCTGTGATTTCTCATTGGTGATTGAGCCGGTTTGATCCCTTCTCTTCGCATCCATTTCATTATGAGAAGTGGCTCCAGTACTAGACTTTACTGGGGAGCTGAAGGTAAATGACACAACATCTGTATCTTTGCTATCTCTTTGATTTGCTGACCTACTTTTGACGTAAGTGCGATTCACAGAGCTAGTACTACTTGTTTTGTTTGTAGTTACAACATTGCCCCTGTTACTCCTCTGCTTCTCAAGCAACGAACTTGTGGAACCTGCATTGCTGGCTTGTCCATTAACATTAGTAGTCCTCCTCTTCCGAACAGGACTTCTTTGTGTAGCAAGAGGATCATTCTTTCCCTTACAAAATCTTCTCTCTGCTTCAACACTGGTGTCAGATTTATCAGATTTGTCAGGTACTATTAGTCGGCTCCTGTTTACATTTCGGTTAAGGGATATGAAATCCTTGGTTTCTGAAACAGCAGTCATAGCTGAGGACGCTCTTCTGCCCTGCGTGCTCACCAATTTAGACCTTGGTGGAACTCTGTCACCAAGCTGCATCTGGCTGTGCCTTTGATTCCTATCCTTTAAAATAGCAGAAGATGACATGACCTTCTGAGAGGTAAACATCCGATTTGCTGGTATCAGATTATGGTCCCGAGATCGATGTGTGCCATTCCTAATCACTTCACTCCCAACTGGTCTACTATCCTCTAGCTGAGCTGTGACACATTCAGGTTGGTACCTGGTTTTCAACAAAACTACTTCTGTTTCGTTTGCCAGATATGAGGCTGGTCTGGGCCTGCTTTCCTCTAATCCATGAAAGAAGGCCTCTCTGAAATTGGAGCCAGGTGAATCGTACACCATAGGGTATTCTTCTGCGGCAGATTTCGCATCCATACGTCCTAGTAAGTTACCACAGCTTCTACAAGAAGCTTGCGCATTAGACTGGGCTACACCTGAGTTAGGGCAGTGCTGAGTTTGCATATCAACATCTGCTCTTACCTCAGTCCTTACAGCCTCCTTACAAGGCTGAATCATTGAGTTTGTGTAAGTAAGATTACATCTTGCCCGGTTCGTTGCCTGTATCCCAGGTTCCAAAATCCTAGTGGCAGCATCTAGTAACCTAGATGCATTCCGCCCCATTTTAGGACTCTTCAGAGGGGAAGTAAGCTTGGGGTGGAGACCGTGGTGCTGTTTCCTCGACCTCAACAAAACGTTCTTAATTTGCAAAACTTCAGCTCCAACCCTCGTAATGGGCCGTTTCTCCACAATGCCCGTCTTCTGAATCTTCTGCGGCCTCGTATTCCCTTTCTCCGGACTCAAAGCCGACCCATCAAACCCACCACCACATCTTCCTCCGCCTGTGTTACCCTCACTATTAGGGGAACTTTTACCAGACTTATCCTCCTTCATTAAATTAACAGGCATGGTCTCCAAGCCCATTAACCTGGCAACCAATCCAGGAGCTTGCACTCCACGTTTCTTTTGCTCTAAACCAACTCTGTGATCCCCATTTTTCTTCATGTTACTCGGAAACCCTCCACTATTCTCATCAGCAATCTATAATTTTGCAAACAAATAATTACACGAAACCCAGCATTTTCAAATTCAGCACGAAGACGGAGAGATATAGAGATGTATGCATACCAGTGCGTGCTTTCCCACTGGCAACTTCTCATCCGCATTGAATTTCTTGGACACTTTGGCACGAGCTAAGACATCCACATCAACATAACCACAATTAAAGGCATGACCACAAAGTAAGAGATGGGAGGAGTAAGAGGAAGTGGCATAGGCATACCAGGGGGAAGAAGCTTCTTAGGGAAGAATTTCTTCCTGTAAAACCTTCGATTCCAATCGAAGAGCTGGAAGAAAATGCCGACACATCCACCGGGTCTATGACTCTTCCCTTTTCTCTCCGTTATCGCCAATGCTGACGATGTTCTAGCAGTTGATTCACTCATTATGCTTGTCCAAACCCCACTAAACACAAATCAACCAACAGGAAAACGCTCCCTAAACCTAATCGCTAAACAACATCTTCTTCAAAAATCGATGATAACGAAGCAACAACCTCCTCGTTACTTCAATCTGCATTTTCTCCGCCAGCCCAATGACGCTCAGGATGAGGCTTGAAAATGGAACAGAACAGAAAGGAACTTGTCAATGGCGAGATGCAAAAAGTACTGAGAAGATTACAACGACAAACAAACGAGTTTCTCTAAGAATCTTTAGCGTGATTCCATTCGATACTGACTTTTGACCAATTTGCAGGTCACATCGCCATCAAAAAGGCTGGAATTTTCAGAACCAAATCAGAAATTAATCGGAATGGAATAACAAGAAAAGTAGAGCATGAAAAGGAATGCAGATTCGATAATCGAATGTGACTGATTGATAGATAGATTGCATTGCTCTAATGACAGCCAGGAAGCGAGATACTTACGAACGATTTTACACAAGTTGAGAAACCCTAGGGAAATGATCGATAACAGAGCAGCTCCCCCTCTCTCTCTCTCTCTCTCTCTCTCTCTCTGTGCTCCGCAAATTGCAATGGTGGCGATGTGAAATTGAAAAAGGAATTTGGGTTTGGCGATTGGGTAAGTTTTCTCTCTCCTCGAGCTTTCCAGGGCAGACTGTGCAGTGCAGTAGAGAGAGAAAGAGAGTGGAGGCCACAGTAGTCCCCCAGAGTGGTCACACTGGGACTCGGGAAGGTAGAAAGAGTAGAGAGATGGAAGGAGGAGCGTCTCTTGGTAGCATCAAGCTGCGCAGTGCGCACCCTCTGCGCATGGAAGCTTCCTCTGTGTGGCTCTTCGTATTTTAGTGGCTTTATTTTGAAAATCATTATACCTCATGTTATTTTGTAAATATTACACAACATAGAATAGTTTAACTAATAAAATAGTTAACAATTTTTGTTAATATTAGATTTTTGTTGCTTTATCGTCCTTATATCTTTAAAAAAATCATTATGCCTCGTGTTATGAAGTATATGAATCAAGAATAATTGAACTGTGTTATAAACTTATGGAACCTATTACCTGTTTCAATATGTTGTAATTTGCTACAACTTATGAACGGCTAGTCAAACAAATTTTTGTTTCAACCTCCTCCAATCTGCTTCAACCTACTTTAATATGCTTCAATCTACTTAAACCCACTCTTAATTATTCAAATTCACTAGAGTCAATCGACATCGCTATAAAAAGATAATATTTTTTTGAATAGAATATTTTTAAAAAACTAATAACGACAACATTTTTTTTTTTTTGTGGATCAAATAATAATGACAACATTTAGAAAAAGAGAATAGTTTGCACATAATTTTTAAACTATTATTAAAAAAAACTATTAATGTCAAATTATTAATGACCAATTAACCTGAGCCGATGTTAGATTTACTTCATTAGCATTCACTTGAAGTCGTAAAAATCAACTAGAAAGGATGAAATTGTAAATTTATTAATACGAAACTTCTAACACCTTTTTTACAAGGAGAGACAACTAATATAATTGAACAGTCCTTTTTAATACTTTTTTACTAAAAAGAGCAATAATATTATTGAAAAAAGTACCCACCATTAATACTATGATTTCGTCATCAATAAATGATCACTAAAATTTTTGTATGTAACATTTTGTTATAACCAACGCGTTTATGGTTGCAAATAGTTATTATATTTTTCTCAACATATGAAAAAATATAATTAGTTTGCACA
Source organism: Carnegiea gigantea (assembly GCA_029747015.1). NCBI lineage: Eukaryota > Viridiplantae > Streptophyta > Magnoliopsida > Caryophyllales > Cactaceae > Carnegiea > Carnegiea gigantea. Next base: position 490,045 of record JAKOGI010000140.1, read on the forward strand.
ATAATACTTACAATCATGTTCAATTTTTCTATTGCAGTAAATTTTTAATGTAAACTGGTATTGCCAAAAAAAAAAAAAAAGAGTTTATTAAACACAACATTCTAAAATTGCTGCAATAATGTTCTAAAAATACTCCAATATACCTGAACCGGCTTTCTACTAATTAAATTTCTTCAAATTTACTTTCTACAATTTTAATATGTTTATAACGAACAAGCTCCTACCCTCTCACTTCTCACTTTGAGTTAAGAATGAACAATGAAGCTAACTTCAGTTCGATATGGCGCCTAGGTGAAGATGTCAAGTAAACTTGCTCATGTGAAGACCGCACAATAACTTCCATCCGATTCCATTAATTCTGATGTTAAATGAAGGTACTCTTTTAATGTATTTGAAAGTGACATTATTTTGTCCAAATTCGTAGGTACAAATTTGTTCAATTGTTAGTCACGCAATAAAACAAAATCTATTGTACATTCTTAACATTATTTGATAAAATTTTAAATTTCTTATTTTTGCCAAGGTCCATCTTGTATAACAATTTGGTCCGCTCTAAGCCGGCAAAAAGAGTAAAAATTACTTTAATGGTAAAATTTGGGCCGTCAATAATTTACAAATTTTTGAATAAATAATATATTGTTCAAAATAGCTTGTCCATTTTTACCTTTTGTTTTTGACGACAGCAAACGAGGTTTAGAGTGTGTTCAGCAATAGCGTTTTGGGTAACATTTGGTGTTTTGACTAAGTCAATATACTCATTAGGTAATTTTGAGTGTTCGGTAACATATTATTTTGACTACCATTTTAAATAGCATTTAGCGTTTTAAGCAGCGTTTCTGAAAAAGTAATAGTATTAACGTTTTGCATTCAAAAATAGCGTTTCATATTTTTCTTGTCAAAAAATATCTTTTGAAAATTTTATCTTTGGAAATTATCTACATCATTTTATGTCAATTTACATTAATCAGCTAACCCAACAACTAAATATACCAAAAATATTTATTTCAATCGTTCATTCAAACAGTTTTCTGCTAACAGCTAAATTAGAAACGCTATCCGCTACCTAAACAGTTATCCGCTACCGGAATCGTTATCTGCTACTTGAACTACTGATTTTGCCGAATAGGACCTTAATTACTGGACAACATTTCAACCATTAAGAATTCATTTATCTCAACAGTTAAAACTAACAATATGAGAAGTGATAAGATTTAACGATAAGCGATGAGTGAATACATGTAATAAGCAACTATAGATAGCTATAAGAATTAGGTGTTAACATAATAAAACCAATAAAGAAAATAAAAATTTGAAGATGTGATAAGGTATATCCCACTTTAAAGATTCACCAAAAGTAAATAAATCTTGCAAATAATGAAACAGTGAGAAAAATCCAAAAAGTAGAACACGGACGTAACACAAAACCAGAAAAGGGGGTGGGCCAGGATGACAAGGGGGGGGGGTAGAGAGAGAGAGAGAGGAGCTGGGCAGTCGAGGGCCCGAGGCGCATGGGAGAATGCACGGCTGGTGAGGGGGTGGGGGTCCGGTCTTCTCAGTCGAAATGTCGTCCTCGAAAAGTTGTCCCCTACTTCGCGCACATTTCCAAATTTCTGTCCCCAGCCAATCGCATTGCGCGTAGGTTTTGGCTCTTTCGGATGCGATGACACGTACAAACGTTGCATGTGGAAGCGAAGCGTGAAGGACATCGTTGGTGCGGGTGGGGGTTCTCTTAGAGTTGAAAAAAGTTAATTCGATACGATTATCGATTCGAATTCGATATGAAATTAAGTAAGTTTGGGTATAAATTTTTGACTCATTTAATTAAATAGATTGATATATTCAACCTGTTTAATTAAATGAGTTAGATTAAGGTCGAGATTCTTGACAGAAAAAAGTACCTATTTAACCCGTTTAATAAAATGAGTTAAATAAGTCAACTTATTTTTTCATTTTTTATTAATCCATTTATTTTTTACTAGATAATTAAAAATATAAAAATTTTTAGAAATTATGAATTATGATGAATCTGAGGAATTTCAAAGAGTAATTATCTAATGTAATATGTAAACTTAATTTTTAATATTGTAATTACATATTAGTTAAAAATATTAAATGCGTAAATAGTCAATCAAATGACTGAACTTGACTTGTTTATCTTAAACAGGTTAAGCGGGTCAACCCGTTTAAAAATTAAATGGATACAAGTCAAGATTTTTCAACTCGTTTAATAAACGGGTTAGGTTTTGATTGAGGAATTCTTAACTCGTTTAAGTTCGACACGAACACGAGCCCGATCCGACACGACCTATTACCCAACTCTAGTTTCGATTAAAAAGACTCGTGAATTCCCGCACAAATCGGCACGCTACTGTTTGTCAACCAACTAGGACTAGGCATAGACAATAATAGACCGGGTTCAGACTGGCAGACTAGGGTAACAAATTGATTTAACGTTATTGTGTTTAAATTTTTAGCTAAAAAACTGTATAAGGGTCTTTTTTTTGTTGGTGTTTTTTAATTTGTTAATTTCAATCTACTTTAATGTATTTTAATAAATAATTTTAACTCACTTTAATAAAAAATATCAATTTCAATCAACTTCAATCAACTTCAATTAATTTCAACCAACTTTAACCTACATTAACCAACTTCAATCCACTTCCGTCAAAATTTTATTCTCATTATTTTAAACAAGTTCAAAAAATATATCAACTTCAACCCACTCCAACCTACTTCAATCCATTTCAATTCACTTCAATAAATATCAACTTTAATCAATTTCAACCTACTTTAACCTATCTCAACCAACTTCACCCTTTTATCAACCCTAATTTCCCAATGAAAAGAACAAGCCCTAAGTGGCTATAATGCAGTTTAAACGATAAAATTTTTAAAAAATAATTTAAAAAATTTTAGTTCAAATTTTGTATATATTATTTTGGGCGCCTCATTTACTAAAAAAAAAAGGTCCTTCGTAATCCGGTATAACTTACAAGTTACAATAACAATAACAATAATAATGACTTCTTTTTTTATGGGGTCAAAAAAGATTCGGATGTATGCATGTATACTTTTACAGACATCTCTGTCCACAGACATGACTTTAAGAGATCCACATAAAAAAATATTTTTTAAAATTTTTTTAAAAATAAAATATATTAGAAGTTGAACTTTTAGGTGAATAAAAGGGAAACTCACCCTGAAATAGATCATTACAACTTGCGGTATTTACGTATATACATTGTTACGACTTCTCAAAACTACATCTCTTTACGCTTTACAACTGTTTGTAATTCTTACAACATTTTATAATTTTTATAAATTATTACAATTTAACCATATAATTGGGTTAGGTTCAATTATAAAAGTCTATTTAGAAAGTAGATAGAGTTGAATTTTTTAGCCATTTTGATGCGTAAATTGGGATGAATATGATGTAATCTAGTTTTGAGCTTACTGTTTCACAAAAACTCTTCATATAATTATTAGTGTTATATTTATCTGAAAATTTCATAATTCGAATGTATTATTTAACAAATAAATAAGTATGACAAATAAGTGGACAAAGAAATCAAGTCATTGAAGAGGTTGTGTAAAGACAATCCAGGCATCAAGTAATTGGCAAATATTATGTATCCCCCAGCGACATCTTTATTTTTTTATTTTGGATTTTATCTAATTAATGGCAGGAAAAGAAACAGGTTACTTGGACCAATTGATAAAGCCCAGACATAAGTTCATCACGCGGCCCAATAATCAAGCATATCAATTTTTGATTGGATCTTTATTAAACTTTTAAAAATATTAGGGTTATATCCTTGCGATGCAAGGACATAAGTGAACCTTTTTTTTTAATATATTAATAACACAATAGATCATTTCTTTTCAAATAGTAAAAATAAATTGATGTGTCGGATTATTTAATTATCAAAAGTTGAGCGCTTTGCTAGATTTTTTTTATTGTAATAACATTTTCTTCATTCTTAATTTGAAGTCACTTTTTTATTTCATTTGTCCAGTATTTCATTGTTAAACGATGTATATTTTTTGAAAAGAAATTTTATTACTAAATAGTAATGACTATATGACATTAGGCGACTCTAATATATAGAATTCATATTGCATTACAGAATAATTATTTCTTGAGTTACCATTGTTTCTTTTGCTTTTTTCATTAAATTATTTTAAATTCTTTTTATATATGTACCATAATTATCTATTTACTACTGTTTAAGAATTGTCTAATATATGAGACGTCTTTTCTTTTGTGGGCAAGTTTTAGTAGGTAAATGGATCAACTTTTTTATTTATCTTAATTTAATAAAAAATATATCATCTTCTTATTAATGACTACATAAGATATTTGAAAAGTGCATGCAAGAATTTTGGCCAATTGTTGTTTTAAGTTCAATTAAATATAAATAAGTAATAAAAATGTATCAATTTTAAAAGTAGTAATAATTTCAGATTAACGTAATTATTATTTTTTTGGGTTATTATTATTTATTTTATTTTTTGCCTTTTAAATCACTTAAAATTTCTTTTGTTTTCATAATATAATTATTTACTTACTATTTTCTTGTCAAAATTCTCTAATATCTATAACATCTACTTTTATGGACAAACTTTATGGGCTACCTCTTTAATTTATTAATACAATGAATATTTTATTATAGTATATTAATAAATATATAAGATACACAAAAAGTTATTTTTTAAAATAAATATAACATTGTATTAGTTAAACCATAAATGGGCATTTATGTAGCTAATTAATTCTAGTGGCGTTACACATGGCATCCTAAGTGGCATGGCACAATGCACTCATGCGTTGATTCCATCCAACTTTTAATATATATTAGTTTTTTACCCGTGCGTTGCACGATAGCTATCACTTCTCAGTTGATAAGTATTAGTATCTTATTGTATATATTGTTGTTGGTGCAATATTGTATTGAGTTCTGCGGACTTGATGGTAGCACATCTTTTCTAATTTTATTTCATATAAAGTCACTTTAATTATATGTACCTGAATTTTTTATATGCAGTCTATCTTTTTTAATCTTGTTAATCAAGAAGTTTTTTATTTTTTTTGGTTTTAAGATATTATGTGGTTTGTCGCCGCATGATTTTTTTTTAAGTTTAAAAGTATGATGACTATGTCAAATAACTATATTGACAGCGGGAGTAAAAAAGTAAAGGAAAACCATAATATTTTTAGTAATTTAATGTAGTCTTTCTTAAACTTGGGTTTTATTTGCTTCATGTGATAATGTGAAATGTAACGTGTGAAAAGTAGTTCGAATATGAAAATTCATATGGTAATGTAATACGTGTTATTTACGGGTGAAAATGAATTGTGGATATATATAACTTTATTTTTTGGTACGTAAGGCAAACATTTAGAGTACTATTAACTTTTTTTTTTAATCAACTTACCTTTTTTGGCCTTACGTACCAAATAATGGACGCCCAAAGGCACATTATTTTAGAATTATTTTATCAGTTTACGGACTAATATTTTTAACTTTATTTTAATAAGAATAAAACTTCACATTTTAATATTACTATGCTAATGTTATAATTATTACCACATCCATAAATTTAGATATTTTTTAACTTAAGTTATACTTAAATAATTCTAGTTAATTATTAATATTGACATTATACCCTTACAATGTAAGGGTGTGAATTAAATAATTTTTAATATATTATTAAGAGAATAGATTTTCTTATAAAAAAAGCAAACAACAAATTGATGTACGTATTGTATTATTTTATTCATACAAAATTAAAGTGTGTCATTCTTAGTTTTTTTCCTATTAATAACATACTTTTTTATTCTTAATTGATATCTAACTCACATTTTTTTGTTGTATTTGCATCATTAAATCATATATATTTTATGATTAAATTTTATTATTGAATAATAAAAAGGTATATGAGAAGTTGCCTTATTAAATAGAATTAATATTGTATTAAACTTACATCCATTCTACATAGTCTTTTCTTTTTATTTTGAATCTCATGTAGCATCCTATGTTATATTAAAATATTTCACATGGCTATTCACTCCTATGTGACATCCTACATAGCAAGCTTATGTGTCGCTCATACATGAGTTCAATCCAACTTTTAATATATATATATATGATATATGATACCATCCTAATTTATGCCATAAATATTCCAATCCATTGCCGTATCTATCGCCAATGAAGAATACAATCATTTTTAACGAAATTGATCCGATGCAGGTAAGACTACTCTCAATATAAAGCCAATGTTGCAAGTGACTATCTTTGCTGTGCAATATATTTCAGCTTTGTTTTCTTGTATTGCATAACCTTTGCGCTAATTTAAGGGTTCGTTCTTTTCGTTGGAAAATGTGAGTTGATAAATAAGTAAAATTGGTTGAGATTGGTTGAAGTAAGTTAAAGTAGGTTAACATGGATACTTTTTTGTTGAAGTGGATTGAAGTTGGTTGAGATTTTTTTCATATGAAGGATAGAAGTTGGTTAGAATGGTGGAAAATGGGTTGAAATTGGTTGAAGTGGGTAGAAGTTGATATTTTTTATCAAGTTCGTGAAGTGGGTTGAAATAACTTGATGTGGGTTGAAATTAGTAAATTTGGATTTACCAACGAAAAGAACAGGCCTCAGTTTAGCAAATACGAAAGTGAAGCATTTCTTTTATCTCCCTATCCTGATAACCGTTCTGGCTTCGATGCTGGGTAAGTTTAAGTACAATCATGAATTTACGTAGTGCTGGTAAAAAGTTGTCAGTTCGAATAATCGAATTTGTCTGACTAAAAAAAATTGGGTACAGTCATGAATTTTTCGTCCGAATATTAAGTCCAGACACTACATTTTTCATATTCCTATTATCTGAATAGGATTTTGATTTGTATTTAACTTTGTTTGAGTTGCCGATCCAAACAAAATCGGGTACTGAACATCATTTCTTATCCGAATTTTGATGTTTGTCCGATTCGTCCAGTCTAAATATGAATTTTTGCCGGCGCTAACTTTAAGCATTATATTAAAATAGTTAATCTGTAGTGCCCTGCTCTATATGAATTTGTCAAAATGGATTGATTTTGATGTAACCTGTTCGTTCACATTCAATCCAACTTGCATTGACAAATTATTATAGTAATATTATTGTTAGAGTATAAATCTATTTCTGAACCTTCAACCATCAGCTTAAGCTTTTAGTGGAGATGGTTTTCGAACACGGTATCAAAGCATTGTTGAGTGAGAGGTCTTGAGTTCGAATCTCAGTAACCTCCATATTTATTGCACAAGGTATGGAAGGGCCTTTACAGTATCCATGATTCAAGTCTAAAGGGTATTTGCGTGAGGGGCATGTTAGAGTATAAACCTATTCTCGGATCTTCAACCATCAACGTAAGCTTTTGATTGAGATGGTTTTTGCTCAATTATAAACAAGTGTAGCTACGTTTGTAGCTTCCGACTAGGTATTTTCTTCACCGGTGAATGCCTTGATCACCGTCACCTGAATTCTTGTTGTTGCCGTGTTGCGTTCCGATTAGGTTTTCCAAGCCGGCTAATAAGTTTTTGTCATAAAACCATGCAATTTCATATGCATGTATGTTTGATTAAATGCATGCTTGATCATGTATAATGACTAATAAAAGGATTCCATTCAAATAACACGGAGAGCTAAATTTAGATTGAAATAGTAGAATTGTCGAATTAGCGTCCAATCTAGTCTAGATGGAACAAATTAAACTTCTCAAATTTAGACTTTTTTTGTGGTTGTCTCGAACAATCTGTTCCAAGATGGCGTAAGTGACAGTAGAGCTTCTATGCAAACATTACACATTGAGGTCGGTAAATATAAAGATAATGTTACTGTGTAAATAACAAATAATCGTTTGCATTAATATAGGGTTACTAAATAAAAAGATATCTGACTTTTACCCAAACAGAAAATTGAATTTTGATTCTCAATAGACTGTTGGCGTATTCAATTTATCCAATTGAAATACTCGAAAATCTCTACAATTATGTCATGTTGTAAGCTCGCCAATGAGCAACTACATTACAATAATAATCACCAATCTTACGACAAAAGGCAAAAATTAATTTACCAACACTAAAATAAGTTGCTTGCTTATAAAATTGATGAAGTCTCTGAGAATCCTTACTGGAAGAAAAACTGGGAGAAAAAAAACAAGAAAAAGGGAACAACCGCTCTTCATGCAACTCAATAACACCCCCCCCCCCCAAAAAAAAAAGGGACAAAAAAACAAAAAAGTCTTCACAAATTCAAGTGCAACTCAGCAAAAAGGGAACAACCATTCTTTGTGGTGGGTTTAAACATGGCCTGACAAAATTGGATGCTAGCCCAGCCCAGCCCATGAATACCAATCGGACCAGGCCTCTTTCATGATAACATTCAAACCCCACTTACCGCGATCAAGCCCCTCCTAGAGCCTATAATAGTGTAGTCCAACAACAAAGGACGAAATAATCTTCCATTAAGAATTTTTTTTTTCCCCTCTTTCTTTTGGGAGATCTCATAATAACGATTTTTCATTAAGACAGGGTAAATTCTTAAGACATGGTTGCATAATTTTAAAGATCTAGAGATAAATTAATATATCTAAATAAATATAAAAGAAGGGGGATAAAGTGATTTACATAGCGTCTTGAACATTTGGAATGAATTTTCTGCATAACCGCCATCACCTGCCCTTCTGATAATATCATGATTGGTTTGTATCCCCCCGGCTTTTCCAAAAATAAGAGAGCATCAAGTCCTCCCTCTTGCTCTAGAATGCTGTTAGGTAATGTCGAGTTATATGTAAACAACATTGTAATACAAACAAGTTTATAATTATGCCTTCATTATTTTATTTGGTTGTCAAAAAGTATTATAGGTAACAACTAACTTATAATTATGATTATTACAATCGTGTAATTATGATTATATTACACTCAATCACACATGACATAAAGGTGATCGAAATTTCACATCAAGTGTAACAAAAGCATAAGTCATCATTACTTTTCTTAATTATATTTGGATAATGTTTAAAATTTAAAATTCTATGTTCTGTGCTAATATCGAATTGTATGGGTTACCTCAAAATGATTATATTTCTAACGAAATTCCAACATTAAAATTTTAGTGGTTTTTAAAGCATTGTTTAAAGTTTTGAAATCTTGTTAAGCTCTAAACAAAGAGCGAGTAATGTTTTAATTCATCCCGATATGTTCGAAATTTTTAAACAAAAGAAGTGAACAAATTTTATTAATTTTTTTGTAAAACTTACTAAAATAGACCATTAATCGTTTAAATCTAGAATTAAATCAGTAAAATAAATCGCTTAGGCATAAGTGACGAATATTTGATGATGAATTTTATCTACTGGACTCGATTATCAGATGATCATTACATCATTACATAATTTAAATCAACCTTGACATCTTTATAAGACAATTATTTTCTTTTTATTAAAGATGATGATATTTTATATCAACAGGTAAGGTGATTTTCGCTTAATGGGAGTTATGACAATCACCATAACTACCTTAATACTAATCGTACATGTGGTATGATTTTATTTTCACCATTGATTTATTTAAACATATTTGAAAATATAATTGCATTTTTTAAAATCCGTAAAATATCAATGAATTGATTTAAAAATATTTTTCTTATGAGTTGTTTGGTTTTCAAATTTATTCAATGAGAATCAATAATTTAAAAAACAAACAAAATTCACTTGGAAAAAGAAGAGTTCAAGCCACCATATATTCTGATCATAAATTTCGGCCTCCTTGACCAATCTCCGGCGATCATTACTTTCCATGCGTTCCCGCATCCTGAATTTCCATGAACCATGACCATTCCTTAATGCACCCCCCACCACCACCATGGATTCCAGCCACCATGACAAATTCCGGCGAGTTCCCGCACCCCCACCATGGTTTCCTGCCACCATGTACACACCCTTTCAGTTTCGACCCCTCCTCGCTTTAGCTTAAGCTAGCCAACCCTTTCAATTTTTTAGTACTTGTTTGCCGACCGGCCCCCTCCCCCAATGGTTATCGGTTCTCCCCAGAAATCACTATAGTGCTTGAGCTTGGCACTGGCTGAGTGGGGAAGTCACAGAGCGTAGGGCTTTTGTTTCCATGCGTGCATATTATATTAAAAAGAATGGTATTTGTATTGAAGAATGATAGTGGAGAGATGGTTGAAGTAGTTGACCCAAATTCAATTTTCCAAAGTTCAAATCTTAGTAGGATGAGTTTTCCAATTTTTTTTTTTTAATTTGGATTTCCTAAATCCTACCCCCTCCATGTGTCCTAATTCTTCAATAATTTTAATGTATAAATACTCCATTCCCTCACAATTTTTTTTTGTATTCTCTATTCTACGTCCTATGAAATTACCTAGGTCTCCATACAATCACCATAGTAAAATAAAGGCAATGGAGGTAAGATCAACTTATCATCTTTTTTTTGGTTTTTTATTAATGCTCAGTGTTTAAGTTATTAAATTTGATACTTTTGTAGCAAGTGTAGTAATTTTTTGAATGCCTTTAATGTGTTCGGATTGCATATGGTATTATATTTTTCGTTAAAACATTAGTCAAATTTGGTATTTCGAATTTTATAAAAACATTGAAAATAAAAGTAACATTAGCCAAATTTTTTTTGTACACGTAATATAATTGATTCTAGTTGTGATTTGACAGGTTGTGTTCCATTTTTTTTTGGGGTTGGCTTGTAGAATTCAAACGGCAAGGTTGTATGTGAGGTGTCTAATAATGCATGCAATTGCGCTGCAAATTTTGAAAAACTACATGAGGAAATTGCACTAATGAAAAACTTATTGCAATCTGTACATGTAACGGTTAGTCATCATTTGATAAAAAAAGAGGAAATATTGGAAGAAAAAAATTGTATGAATAATGAAGGTAAACACGAAATTCGAATTGTCACTCTTCCTCCTTGTCAAGAGCTTTTAGGCGATACATTTGAAAAATCATCCTCGAAACAACCCTTCCACTCTCCATTCATGCAATTCTCTAGCCAATAATTTGTTTACCTATTTGAGAGAGCAAATGAAACAAGGACGTGTGGTAGTACTTAGGGATAGGAGTTGTACCCGAACCCGAAAAACCCTGCCCCGAACCCGCTTCATTTATAACGGGTATGGGTACGAAAACTTATAAAAAAAATGGGTATGGGGCGGATATGGGTATTACGTTTGAAAATGGATATGGGTATGGGTATGAGTATGGATTCTTAAAACACGTGCCCGATTGTGTACCTGATTTATTAATAAAAGGCGATCAAAATACGGTAAAATTCAAAAATAAATATTTGGCATGAAACTCTAAGTGTATAGTGTTTATTTATATAGAAATAAAAAATTAAATTTTTTTACATTTTTAACTTCCGTAAGTTTATCCAACATGAATTTTAGTTGCGTCATTTGAAATTGCTAATCAAATATACCGTGTCTGCAAATATGGATTGAATATGGGTGACACTTTGCGTACTTTATATACCCGAATAAAATCCATTAACCTGAAAAACCCAATGGGTATGGATATGGGTACAACCATCCAAAACCCAATAGGTATGGGTATGGGTATGACTTTTGAAAATGGGTATGGGTACGTGTATAGCTCAACCCGCCCCGAACCTGCCTCATGCCCATCCCTAGTAGCAATGAAAATAATGAAGTAATTCTCATTACGGGAATAGAAATTCCGGCGGCCTTGGAGAATTTATGCTTTAGTAAGTCATACTTTAGCAATGGGCTAGTTACAATGCGGGATTGCCCTATCACTATAAATGACGTAAAAATACATTCTCACTAACACAAAGTGCTAAAGAAATCACATAAAAGGAAAAAGGGGCAGAAGTGAGGTTGTCTACTGAGGATGGTGCCATACAATCAACAGTGAAGAAGGTTTCCATAGAAAAAGATCATGCAACAGAGAAAGAAGACACAATAATGATCCAAAAATCATCTCAGTCTACTTCTAGACGAAGCAATATTTTAGACGATTCATAAGAGATTAACTATACTTCAAACAAAGAGACAAACTTGTATTAGGAGAAGAAGGATACCATGGTACATTGATAATCTTTCACCTAGTTTTACTTAGCTGAGGAAAGTTAAAAATTGATTGTTTTTATTTATTATTATTTTATTTGGATTCTTCTTCTTCTTCTTCTTCTTCTTCTTCTTCTTCTTCTTCTTCTTCTTCTTCTTCTTCTTCTTATTAGTAATTAGTTTTTTGATGTTGTTTAGCTATTTATTTATTGTCATTTTCATTATTATTTTTGCCATTATTATTATTATTTGTGGTGTTTTTGTAATTATTGTTGTTATTGTTGTTATTGTCGCAACTTATATCCTTGAACGATGACATCTTAGATGATGAAGACATTAGTGCCTCACATGGTTATCCTAATTTGTATAACCCATTCTTGTCTTGCCTATCTGATGAACAAGCAAGAATATGTGACAATATTTTTAATTGGAAAAAAGGAAGTGAAATTGCTTATAGAAATGCCAAATTTGATGGATTCTTGTATGTGAGGGATCTAATACCTTTTTATCCAGACAACTGGCTAACAGATTGGTTATGTATATATGTATGATATTATTTACTTAATTTTTAGTAATATGTCGTTGAAATTATGAAAATATAATACTTTGTTTGGTTTAATAGTGCATCGATGCATTTTTGTTTGACCTACAATTAAAAGTACGTGAAGAGGAAGCAATAGAAAATTTATTTGCCTAACATGTTTTAGGTAAGAAATCTTTCATTTCAAATTTTTGGTTACTAATTGTTTAGTTTTATAACAACCGAAATGTAATTGAAAAAAAATGAAACATTATATTTTACAAAGGGCCGTGACATATGTAAATGATACAAACAACAAACTTGCTGTTGAACGATATGTTTTAGAAGATACTAGTCATATTAAATAGGTATCTCTCTCCCTCTCTGTGTGTACATAGGTATATACAAATCGTAATACTAAATAAATAATTTTTGACAAAAGATACAAATTAATTTGTGTATGTAGGTTTATATCCCATTGTTGGATGATAAAAGAAGGCATTGGATACTAGTTGTGCTTAACATGAAGGATAAAAGATGATATTTTTTGGATTCTTTGCATCCGTCAGAAGCTAATATTGGATTTGCTCGCCATGTGATACTACCCTTGTTTTCGTTCGGCGTTGCGCTACACATATGACCCTCACCGGCACCAGCCGACTGCTCCGCCATGACATTGCCGTCTCCCGGCCGACCGAGCAAGACTCTTTTCCTTGCTGGAAAACACCGCACCTCACTAGCCCACCCACCAAGAATATGAAAATGTCACTGAAAAATATGGACCTTGCCGGAAAATATGAAGTTCGTCGGAAAAACTTGACTCATTGAAAGCACCATTGCCGGAAATGTTAGTAAGTTGGCGTAGAAAATTAAACCCAAACACTAACCAAAAAAATCAAAAATTTTTCCCATTTATTACAATTTTATGAATTTAAGAAAAGAGATTTTTCACAAAATTAAAGATTATAAATTAAAAGATTAAAATTGAATCATACCACTTGTACAATTTATATTATAGGAGTTATCATAATTAACATTAAATAGAAATCACTATACCGGCTTTCATATTTTACGCGCAAAATTATCCACTCTGGAAGCGGAAGGAGTAAAATACTGGAACAGTGGAACTGGAGTATGCATTAAAATTCAATTAATCAAAGTGGTACCGGCCTACTGGGTGGTGGCTGGCTGGCTGCTATAATTCTTGATTGTCAGAAAGTTCCCTACAACAGCAGAGAAAAAAACAAGCACGCAGTCAAAGTCTCTCTTCTCCATTAGCTGTATACTATTCAAACTCAACCCAATCCCTAGTACTTTTCATCTTCAACCTTTCCACCAAATTCATGCTTCACGTATGCCCACCTCCTTAACCCATCTGTTTCAATTCTCAGCTTTATGCTGATTTTGGGCAATTCAGTTTCCCGTTAAAGATGAAAGTTTTAGATCTAAAAACCCTTCTTTTCCTTCTCTGTACCCTCCTCTTGTGCACAAGAATTTCAGCAGAAGATGATGTGAAGTGTTTGAAGGGGGTGAAGAGCTCTCTGAGTGACCCACTTAGGAGGCTTAGTTCATGGTCCTTCACAAATACCTCAGTTGGGTTTATATGCCAGTTTGCGGGTGCTTCTTGCTGGAATGACCGGGAAAATCGGCTCATTATGCTTCAACTTCGAGAATTTCAGCTTGGTGGGCACATCCCAGAAGCTCTTCAATTTTGTTCTAGCCTCCAAACCCTCGATCTTTCTGGTAATTCTCTCTCTGGGACCATTCCTGCTAAGATTTGTTCATGGCTCCCTTTCTTGGTTAGTCTAGATTTGTCCAATAATCAACTTTCTGGTGAAATTCCCCCTGATCTTGGCAATTGCAAGTACTTGAATAAGTTGAATTTGGATAATAATAAGTTATCTGGGAACATCCCATTTCAGCTTTCTAATTTGGATAGACTTAGTACTTTCTCTGTTGCTAATAATGATCTAAGTGGGCCAATTCCTAGTGATTTTGCCCGGTTTGATAAGTCCTTTTTTGATGGGAATAAGGGGTTGTGTGGGAGGCCAACTGGGTCTAAGTGCGGTGGGTTGAGTAAGAAGAATTTGGCAATTATAGTTGCTGCTGGGGTTTTTGGTGCTGCAGCTTCATTGTTGTTAGCGTTTGGGGTTTGGTGGTGGTACTTTTCTAGGGCTAGTAGGAGAAGAAAGGAAGGGTATGGGCTTGGGAGGAATGATGATGGTAGTTGGGTTGATAGGTTGAGGGCTCATAAGCTCTCCCAAGTTTCTTTGTTCCAGAAACCCCTTGTGAAGGTTAAGGTGGTTGATTTGCTGGGTGCAACTCACAGTTTTAGCCGCGAGAATGTGATGATCTCGACTAGGATGGGAACCACCTTCAAGGCTATGCTGCCCGATGGGTCTGCGTTAGCAATCAAACGACTTAATGCTTGCAAGTTGAGTGAGAAGGTATTTAGAACTGAGGTTAATCGGCTAGGGAAACTGAGGCATCCCAATTTGGTGCCTTTGTTAGGGTATTGTGTTGTGGAGGATGAGAGGCTGTTGGTTTATAAGCATATGTCTAATGGGACTCTATATTCTGTGCTACATGGGAGGGAAATGATTCTGGATTGGCCGACAAGGTTTAGGATTTGCATAGGTGCTGCTAGAGGTCTTGCTTGGCTCCACCATGGAGTGGAGCCCCCATACTTGCACCAAAATATAAGCTCAAATGTCATTCTTTTGGACGAAGATTTGGATGCTAGGGTAATTGATTTTGGGCTAGCACGGCTTTTGTCGGCTTCAGAGTCCAATGAGAGTAGCTATGTTAATGGGGAATTGGGTGAGTTTGGTTATGTAGCGCCAGAGTACTCTAGCACCATGGCGTCATCCCTGAAAGGGGATGTGTATGCATTTGGCATCGTTCTTTTGGAATTGGTGACTGGACAAAAACCATTGGAAGTGAATGCTGCAGAGGAAGGGTTCAAGGGGAACTTGGTTGATTGGGTGAATCAGCTGTCAAGCTCAGGTCGATTAATTGAGGCCATTGATAAAGACATTTGTGGAAAAGGCCATGATGATGATATTCTTCGGGTCCTCAATATCGCCTGCAATTGTGTAATTTCCCGACCCAAGGATAGGTACTCCATGTATCAGGTGTATGAGTCACTAAACAACATGGCAGACGACCGCTTTTCAGAGCAATATGACGACTTCCCTTTGATTTTTGGAAGACAAGATAATGATCAATGATGAGCACATTCTGTTGAATTCATGTTCCTTTTCCATCGGCATATCATGGTAAGTACCCTAACGTTGTCAATGAGGGTTTGGTTCACCTGTCAGCCATCCTTTCCTGATATGCTGCCAATTTGTTGAATTCATCTGTGTAAGTTGTAATGGAACCCTCGTTTCAAAAATTACATTGCCCTCACTTTCTTTGGTTGAAAGCTACCTTGGAGATCTATCATTTTGTCCTCTTATTAATGTAGAGATGCATTATAGAAAAGTTCAGTATTATGGGGTCATGTAATGCCATACTCCATTATGTTTTGTAAATTGCTGATTGGATCAGATTCCTTGTTAAGAGTCCTATGTTGGAGTTGCCTACCTATGCTCGTTTTTCGCACTTTGAGTTTGCGAGGTCTAGCAAGTTTTTGCCTTTTAAACTAGTCAAACCAAACCACTAACCCAAATCTTCCTTCGAATTTGGGGCTCGGGGGGGGGGGGGGTTCACCTAGGCGCGGGTTGTACTCAACCTTTATCTCTAGTGTAGAGCTGTAGAGAGGTTGTTTTTGTCAGAATCTTGGGACATTGAAGGTGCTGGCTGTCCACTACTTTACATCGAAAGAAGTCGATCGTCCATCGGAAGTCTGCTAAAGCCCATTATTGCTCAAAGTTGAAAAAAATTACCTAGCAACATTTTTTCAATTGTTGAAGAAGTTGGTGTTTTACTTTCCAGCTAAAGTTGAAATGAGAAATGTCTACTGTCTAGGAGGTTGTCTCTTTTATAACTTCATGAATAAGATGGATTAGTTGTATTCAGCCTATTTCTTCTGTTTTAGTGTATATAGATTTAGACAATGGCGTGGATTCATATTTCATCTAGAGAATGGTAGAATTTGGTGTTTTTTTTTTTTGGGGGGGGGAGGGGGGTCCATTTTTTTAGGGAGATTTAGGCAGATAATTACTGGTTACCGGTTTTTGGCACTCTTTCAAAGTTTGCTGCGCTGACATTCTTCAATGGTCACGCTTTTAGGTTTATTTTGAAATGTAATAATGGCCTTTTTTTGACTTTCTCAGGCTGAGCATGAGATTCGTAACCTGAAATATATCCATATCATGGGAAGATTTTTTTAGTGATTAGTGTGATTATTGACTTAATAATGTGCTCACAGGCCCATGTGACTACATGGGCCTGTGTATCCATTGGCAATGAGCTTCACCCAATACTCTGTTTATAATTTGCAATATCCATATCATCCCCCAACTCTGGTCCTAAGCAGCAATAACAACAACTCCCGATATAAATCTCGCTTTTGCGGGGCCCTAAGCTCAAACAAGAAAATATGTATTTGCTACATAGCCCTTTTCCTAAATTCTCTATTTTGCCTTTTATAATATGGTACTCGTTGAGTTTATTGGGGCATGTCATTTTATAATTGGTGTAAATCATTTTATAAGACTTCTAATTGTTGAAAATAAAGACTCTGTCTTGAAAATTAAATCAAAGGACCACATATTCATGTCAAATGAAGATTGTATTCTATTTATGGTTAACGTATGAGTGCCATGTGTAATGCCACGTAGAATTAATTAGCTACATAAATGTCTATTTATGGTTAAACTAATGCAATGCTATATTTATTTTAAAAAATGAATTTTTGCATATGTTATATATTTATTAATATATTAAAATAAAATATTTATTGCATTAATAAATTAAAATGGTGGTATGAAAAGTTTGCCCGTAAAATCAGATGTTACATATATTAGAGAATTTTGACAAGAAAATAGTAAATAAATAATTTTTGTGTGAAAACAACAAGAATTTTAAGTGATTTAATAGGAAAAGAAGAAAAGAAGAAATAATAACTCAAAAAAATAATAATTATGTCGTTCTTGAGTTATTACTACTTTTAAAATTGATGTATTTTTATTGTGTAATTATATTTAATGAACTTAAAATAACAATTAGCTAAAATTCTTGCTTGCACTTTTCACATATCTTATGTAGGCATTAGTAAGACGATAATATATTTTTTTATTAAATAACAATTAATTAAGATAAATAAAAAGTTGGTCCATTTATCTAAACTTGCCCACAAAAGAAAATATGTTTCATATATTAGAGAATTTTTAAAAAGTATTAAATAAATAAGTATGATATAGATACAAAGGAATTTAAAATAATTTAATAAAAAAAGAAAAAGAAACAATAATAACTCAAAAAATAATTATTTTGTAATGCAATATCAATTATATATATTATAGTGATCCAATGTTATATAGTCATTATTAATTAGTAATAATATTTATTCTCCAAAAATATAATCGTTTAACGATGAAATACTGAATAAGTGAGACAAAAAATTGAGTCCAAATTAAGAATGAAGAGCATGCTGTTACAACAAAAAAAAGAATCTAGCAAAATCGCAACTTTTGATAATTAAATAATCTAGCACATCAATTTATTTTTATTGTTTGAAAAGAACTATCTATTATATTAGTAATATATTTAAAAAACATTTGAACTATGTCATTTGCATCGCAAGGATATAAACCTAGTATTTCCTATTATTACAATTAAAATAACTCTGTTCACTTTAAACAGTTGAAAAATCATATTATAGCTTTAAAATAAAAGAATATGTGTCTTTTCAGTTGTATAAGACAATGACAAACTGCCGTATCTTTACAATCATACCTCTAAAGAAGGTACCTTTGTGCTTTGCCCTAAATCATTGATCCTTTGCAATCACCTATCCCACTAAAAGCACCATGCAATCAACAGCCGTAGACAATAAGACATTCAAATAGCACAAAAGCACCAAGCAACCATACAACACCATTAACAATAACAATAATAATACCTCTCAATGTGAGTCCTGTTTTGCAGGATTTGGAAAGATCCAGACATAGGGCAACCTTACCTATACAGACATCCCAGCCCCGATATAACACTATTAATTTTTTTAAGGGGAGGGGGAGAGGCCATCTAGTGTGTACAATCTTCTATCTAAGTATACTTAAAATTGAGTGATCACACAATATTTAGACACTTGGCAATCACTCATTGGATATGAGTATTTTTTCTTTTTTCTTTTTTAAAATATTGGTTAAGGCATTAATTAAGACTTATTAGCAAAAGTAATTGGATCAAATTAATGTAGGCATTCAACTTATAGGTTTAATTTTGTATTTAGGAAGTGCGTAAAATTACAAGTCCAATTTTGTGTTTTGAGTTTTTTTTTTTTTTTTTAAAAAGATTTGGTATCTTTTAGAACATGTACACATTCTGTATTCATACTGTTGATATTATATAGATAGAAAATGGTAAAATTATGGGTCAAGAATATTACGAATATTATTTTAAAAAATTATGATTTCAATTAATTATTTTATGATAGTTTAATTAATGCATATTTACAAATATTTAGTTCACCCAAAAAAATGGTTTAAATTTTAGTCTTAATGTCAGTTTTCGAGAATGGTTAAAATAACTATTAGCTCTTTGATTCTTTTAACGTTTTGAAGATATTGATTGATGACACTTCAATTTTTTTAATCAAACTTTTGTAACTATCAATATTTGTAACTGTAGCTTCTTCTTTTAACCTATTTTGCATGGATTAGTTGCAACATTTCAACTTTTCTCCCTGCATAAAAAAAAAGTCTTACGAAAATATGCTTTAAGAGTAATAGGCCAAGTTGGTGCTAACATCCAAAAATTACTTTTCATAATTTGTGGAGGAAGGTTGTTTTCATAAAATATTTTTATTTTATATTTTATACTTGTATTATTTTTTCAAAAGAATTTATTACTCTTATTATGTTTTGAGTGTTGGATAATTTATCGATTTAGTACTGTTATCATGGGGATACATAAAAAATAACTAGATGGTTATTGAGGTATTGAAAAAGTTATTAAGACGACAAGTTTAATTTCTCTCTTCCTTTTTTTTATAGGACTGAGATCTTTTTAGAACCTTACACAAATCTTGCATTCATAATCTTAATATCATAAAAATAAAAATGATAAAATCATGGGTCAAGAATATATAAATACCATTTTTTAGAAATAGGATTGAAAATAACTGTTTTACTATAGTCCATAATATATATTTACAAATATTTTAGATCGCCAAAGAAAAGGTTTTAGTTTTAGTCATAATCCTAATATTAATTAAGAATGTGCATAATGACTACGAACTTTTTGATTCTCCTCAGCATTTTGATGATATTAATTGATGATTTTGAATTTTTTAAATCAAACTTTTGTACCTAATGGATATTTGTAATTGAGGCTTCTTCTTTTAACTTATTATGGATGCATGGATCCTTTTTTTTAATGAAACTTTGTAACTAAGAGATATTTTAATTTTTTAATGAATGATACTCTGATTAATAGCAATAACAAAGGAGATGTCATTTAGTAAATATGTAGTAATTCAAGAATAATTAGAATGCATGCAAGTAGTATTTCAAGACTTAGTATAAATCGATAGGATTGGTACATTCACAATTAAATGAAAAATGGATTCATTAAATATTTTAAATAATCAGTTACAAATAAGTACAATTAAAATTATTTTTTTCGTAAATTAGATTGAACAATGCTATGAGTTATTAACCAAAAAAATTGAACTTCTATACTATAATTTATCAGTTATTAATTTATTTTGGAAGACATGCGCAAGAATTTTGTCCAACAATATATTTATTATAAATATATTAATTTATTACATGAAGATTTGTTCAATAAAAAAATTATAACAATCTATGCAAAGTATGGACCTAACATTAGTTTCATATATGTACAGGAGTATGGAGAAAGACCTCCAAAGAGGCGGAAAAAGTGGAAGGAGAAACAAAATTCCAGCCATGAAGAAATAGACTACCTGTTTCATTTTGCTCCATTCCATGTGGGATAATATTATTTCATAAATCATCAATCCCCAAAATTAAAACCCAAAAAAAGAAATCCAAAACAAAAAAGAGAGAATTTCAAACAATGTCATCGTAGTATTCAACTTACACACACATAAAAAAAAGAAAATTAAAAAAAATCTCGGATCATTTCTTCTTGCCCTTGTCCTTGCCATGGGAGAAAATCGAGGCGAGCCCTAAAAACTTCTCAGTTGGGACATTAAGAACAGGGCTAACTTGAATAACCCCATAATTACATGACGCTGACCCATAATTCTTCTTGAAAGGGGGCTTTTGCTGGTGTTGGGGCGAGCTTCTATTCTTCTGATGATAGTGCTTCAACCCGCCATTAAAATTGTCATGATTTTGATGATGATGTTGTTCTTGATGATGATTAACTTCATCCTTTGACTTCAATGATCCCTTATCACCAGCAGTTGACCCAGTTGATTTACTCCTTGCTAATAGAGGCAAAGGCCACAATAATCCCCTCTTATAGAGACCCCCACAGTTGAAGCTTTTGCTCCTCTTAAACGTCCAGAATGACTTGCTGGTCCCCTGTTTCTTCTCTGTTTCATTCGATTCCTCTGTTTTTGGAACAGAGGATGCTGATAATGGAGAAGAAGATGCTGAAACTGACTTCGTGGGCTGGCTTTTATTGTTGATTTGAATGGGAAGAATTATCCCATTCGCGAAGAGCTCATCAGCCAAGGATGATTCTTGATCATAGCTTCTCTTGCTAACACAAAAGTCGAAATCGAAATCGTAGTCGAGGAGAGAGGAACTCAATTGTTCAATGGGGACGATATCCGATTGATTGAGGTCATGGGAGAAGGAAATTCTGGGACTCCTGTTCATACTCATACCCAATCCCCTGCTGGAGTCATCTCTGCATAGCTCAACTGCCATTTTTGAGCCTTCTGGGGTTCTGGGCAGAGGAAAAAAGGGGAAAACAGAGGAAATTCAAAAGACGGTCTCTTTTCAAATTGAGAGAGAGAGAGAGAGAGAGAGATTAGTCAAGGACAAGGTGAAGAATGTGGAGGATGGGTAGTTAAGCAGTGATGATGTTGAGGTTGATAATTGGGATGATATTTTTTTTGGGGGGGGGGGGGGGGCTGTCAGTTTTGTTTGATTATGAGCAAGTTGGGATGCATTTTGCAGCCTTCTTCAGGGACCAATAACCTCTCTCCTTGTTGATAAATATAAGATTGAGAGTTGGTTGCATTTTGGAAGTATAAATTGAACATTTTCCTGGCAAAAATATATCATATCCTATGATTTGGCGTTTCCCCATTGGGGTGCGACCCTTTTTCGGATCCTGCGTGAACGCGGGATGCTTGTACACCGGGCTGATCCTTTTTTATGATTTGGCGTATTCTGCAAGTGTATTTATGGAGTATGGATGTGGGTTTTTTTTGGGGGGGAGAATATATTTTTGCTTATATTCCTTTCATGATTGTGAAATTGTGCCATTATGATGAACATGGTGTGTTTTGCAAAATTGCACGACACCATTATATCAGATCCCTGTCCCTGTTTCCCCCTCCCCCAGAGGCCTCCAGACCCTGGTTGGGCCAACTACAGATGTAGAATTTCTCATTGTAGTCACTGGCCAACTTATCTTATTGTCTAGTAATTGGAAGGCAGAACGTAATAAGAAGCTAATGCGGTCCAAATTGCATCTGAGGCCCGAAGGTAAATATTATTAGTCATTCTTTCAAGAGTAACTATTAAAAATGAATGTATAGTTTAAAATATGTAAAATTTCAGGATGTCCGTTTATAGGTAGATGAGCTTGTACTTAGCTACTTTAAAATCATGTACTTACACATAATTTTTTGCCGAGTTACATAAGTAAGAAGGTTAAATGTGATTATAACAACGCCTATTTTGGATTGTAATGCCCTATATATTCTTATAAGTATAGAGGTTGATTTAAGAGAAAAAAGAAAAAGAGTTTCGAATTTGGTTGTAGGGTGGAATGATGGCAAAATTTATGGTTGCTGGCTTTCCTCCCATCAGAAAGGGGACGAAACAATTAGCATTTTATTTTTTCTTTTTCATTTTTGGGTTTTTTTTTTGGGGGGGGGGTTTGTGTTTCAACTTTCAATTGCCAGAAAGTGGCTCATGGGTGTAGGGTCCATTTGGGGCGATGGGCTGCCCATGGTGAATGCCCACATGTGTTGGGTTTAGCCCACTTTGTATGGCCCATGGTCTCGACCCACTCAATGGAAGGCATAGACTCCCCAGTCCCATCTACAATCTACAACCCTACACCACAAACTGACCTCTCACGCTGTTGTGCATATCCTTCTGTATTATGAGGCAATATTTTGGCCCCTGTTCCTTTCGTTGGTAAATTCGAATTTACCAACCTCAACCGACTTTAATCCATGTCAATTTACTTCAACCTACTTTATGAATTTCAATAAAAAGATGCCAACTTCAGCCTACTTTAACGAACTGCAACCTATTTCAATCCACTTTCTACTATTTTAACCAATTTCTACCCATCATACCCCCCCAAAAAAAAAATCAACCTACTTCAACTCATTTCAAACCACTTCAACCTACTTCAACTAACTTCAACCCATTTCAATAAAAATAATACTCACTTCAACCAACTTCTATCAATCTCAACCAACTTCACTTATTTACCAACCCATATTTCCCAACGAAAAGAATATACCCAAACTTGTCAAGCAATGTTAGGTTATGCTTGTTTTAGCCGTCAAAACTAGCAGTTTGGAATAGTTAGGAATAAATAGGAGCAGTTCGAAGTAGTCAACATTGACGCGTAACAGACTAACAGTATGGGGCAGTCAAGAGTGGTTTGACCCAAAAATTATACATATACAAGAGTCGTTTAGGAGCACTCAGAAACATCTAGCCGCAGTTGCATATCGAGTTAGATGTAACAATTACCAGTTAATGGTGTGTAAGGTTGCATATAAAAGTTAGATATAGCAGTCACCAGTTAAGGCTGCATATAAAAAGGTTAGCAGTTAGAAAACGGTGAAAAAAACAAGCTCTCAGATGTGTTTTTCCTGTTCTTTATAATTGTTAGTGAAAAGTCACGATAATTTCTCATGAAGTACTCATATCGATTGACAATAACATTGTGTCACTGGACGCATAAAACTAGCATCAAGCATTAGTTGATAATGTAACAAGGAATCACAGTATATTTTTTTTAAAAAAAAAAAAAAAACTGAAGAAACACTTGTAACACTCACCTGCGCACACCAGAGGGGTTCCTGCGGTTGAATTGAATACCCTTTCCTTTGTGGATTGGGCGTGCTTTTCACACATCTTACATGTGTAAGCATTCATCATTTAGGTTGCAAAATTAATTTTGTCGAGAGATGATAAATAGCTGTCCCTCATATATTATACAATTCATGTCGGTGTTGGTTAACTCGATCGATAAAGTTTATGGGAGTTGTTATTAGAGACCTGGGTTTGAATCACGTATAGATCCATCTTTATGCCTCAAGCACACCACAAAAAGACATATATTTTCTAATTCGTACGTTAAGTATCATCCCACTTCCATTGAGAAATTGCCTCGAAATGATTGTGAATCTTGTGATGAAGTAATACTAGAGGGACTTGGTTAGCCATAGCTTTACCCAGAGAAAAGAAGAGTAGATAAGGTGATCCCCCAATTAATCATCATCATCATTCAGCATAAATTGCAAATCAGTACAGTAGATCCATCAGTATGAAATCCAAGTAATCGACGAATACAAACATAATTGGAATTTGTACACCAGTTAGATCAAATCAAACATGACAACTCACTCAACAGATCGATCCGTTCATCAAGCTACACACTGAACATTAACCACATCAATAGCGCAATGACTGAATTGAAAACCCTAATAAGGCGGAGTACCGTAAATTTCAGGGGGAAACGGCTGGGAGAGATCGAATTTGTGGTGAACTTTGTGGAATCCATGCTTGAAGACGCCGAATCCGAAGACGAGACCGATTGTGATTACTACGAGAACGATGCAAGTGCAGAGCATGCAAATCTTACTCGAGCACGGGATTGGGATACACATCTTTCTTTCCTGCTTCTTCTTCTTCTTCTTCTTCTTCTTCTCTCTGTGTGTAACTTGGGGTTTGACTTGAGAGGAGGAAGATGATGAGAATTGGGAAAGGAGAAGAAGAGGAGGAATAGACGCTTTAAACCGTTTCTTTTTATTCGGATTTGGTGGCCAACCAGACCGGTTTAATGACTTGTACGCGTCTCTCTCTCCCCCTCTCTGTTTCCCGCGGCCGCGGGAATCCTGCCATCCGTTGTCATGGGAACTTGGAAGGAAATTTCGTTACCTAAAGCGCACCAGCAAGTTTGTTGCTTGATTTGCTGTTGTCTACTCGGTTTTACCGTTTATGTGTATATTCATAGTTTCTAGTTTCCACCACAGACAGAAAGAGACATTCTTCCAAATTAAACATGCATATACACGCCCCAACACCTGGTAAAAGTCCCACAGCAACTACCCAATTTGAGTTACAATCAATACAAAAACATAACCTAACTTAGATCGGAAACAAAACTATAGTCAAACAGGCTTTCATCAAGTCCTATTATGTCCATTCCAAGTGGTCAACTGTCACTCTAAAGTTGAACTTCTACGAGAGCTTTGTCTCTGATTGTCTGAATAAAAAATGCACATATTGACAGCACAAAATCTCTACACCCAACTGGGCATAAGCCCTGGACAACTGATACAAAATGGGACAACCCCCATATGTGCCACGAGCACATCTCCAGCAAGCCCAGACGGCATTGTTCGCTGTCCACTACATTTCGGATGAGAAGCAGTGCATCTAACCAATGGGTCAGAACCTTCTCTGGACTGCGGACGTTCCATCAGTAAAGTTGAATTCTAGCATACTGACTCACATGGAGGTAGAGTGATGGAATACAATTGTAAAACCACATAGGTACAATGGTAGCAAGGGCTTATATATCCAAATCATCATCTGGGTCCTCATCAGAGTCTGGCCTCTCATCGTCTGAATCACGGATGTATACTATTTCACCGCTTCCAGAATTTTCTGACACAGGTGGTTTCTCTGCTTCCACTGTCATCCCATTTTGTCCGTCCATAAGAGATCGCCGGCCATCATATATTCGTCTAGCCTTTTCTTTCTCTGAATTATATACAAGATCAACAATGTCTCATCAACACAGACATAATCCATAACAGCCCCAATCTTGTGATGTTGAGCAAATAAAAATAATCATTTGGGTGCTGCATCATACCTTGGTGTTCGAAAGGGAGCACCACCTTCAACCGATCCATCTGCTCTTTCTCGGACAGCTGTAGATTGAATTGCACCTGGAGAAGGAAAAATACAAGTGGAAGGATGAAGATACCAAAAGTTAAAATGGTCAAATACAGTAATTTCTACAAACAGTTCCATTGAGCGAAGATGAGATATAGTAATTACCTTTGGAATAAGTGTCTGAGCCATTGACTCCTCTTCAGAAGAGACAGGCAAAAATGTGATCCCTGACTTCTCAACATGAATGTCCTCTAACTGGATAAAGTTTCAACAATATCAACAAAAACGAAGTTTGGCAATCCAAGGAGAGTGAAGAAACAGAAGTATAGAAAACCCAACCATACCATCAATCGAACTCTTCCATTCCTGCGTTTGAAACGCACTCGGAACCGCCCTTGACTTGCATTCTGCTGTAGTAAAGGGAGGCCATCTGAAATCCCTAACTGTGCACCTTTCTGTTGAGTCACTCCTTCCACACTAGCTACTATAGACGACAAGTACTCAACAGCAGCAACTGTACTAGTACTGTGAACATCTGCAAGCATCGTCCATAAAGTACAGGAAACTTGTTCTGCAACACCAAATAACATCGACAAGCTGAAGTAGCATAATCCAATCGTAATAATGTAGCATGAAAAAAATGATGGTTTGCAGTATCAATCAGCCCCAGAGGCCAAAACTAATACTCTAAGGTAAAAAAAATCCACATTTTGACCAATCCGAGGTGAAAAATGGTCTTAAAAACATATGCCCCTGCATAGCACATGCACCAAAGAGAAGCAACAAATTGGACCAAGCCAAGATACCAACATACCGTGGCTGCGGACACTGCTAAGAAGACCTGCAGCAGATGACAAAGGGACATCTCTTAACATCTCAGTTACCTGGAGGAGAAAAGTAAAAATCAATGACTCCGATCATAATAGCAAAAAGGGTATCATTCCAAAAGGACATCAATGGCGAACGTCACACATGCTCTAGTCAGCTATATCTTCCCCTTTACATAACAAGGCCCAATACTCTTACACTTGACTTTAGCTTTCTTTTAAAAAATATGTACCACAGAGGCAATTCACCTCCTTAGAAGATTCATGGAATTGTATAGAAATAGTAAAAATGATCTCCATATGGTGTTCATATATTTAGAGAAAGCATATGATAGAGTACCACGCGAAGAGTTATAAAGGTGCTTGGAGAAGAAATGAGTGTCGGTTGCTTATATTCAAATTATTAAGGATATGTACAAGGGGGTTAAGACAAGTGCTAGGACCTTCAGAGGAGAAACAAATGAATTTCCAGTTGATATTGGACAACATTAGGATCAACTCTAAGTCCTTTTCTGTTCGCTTGTATAATGGATGAACTCACTAAGGGGATCTAAGATGAAGGACCATAGTGTATGTTATTTGCGGATGACATTGTTTTCATTGATGAGACTAGAAACGGTGTTAACATTATTTTGAAGCGATGGAGACATACCCTTTGAGTCTAGAGAATTTAAATAAGTAGATCAAAAATTGAATATTTTACGATGTAATTTCAGTGGAGGAGAAGAGGACAGTGGAATAGTCACCATTAATGGGGTAGTAATACCAAGGGTTCAGAAGTTTAGATACTTGACTCGATCATTGAAGAGAAGGAGGATATTGATGAGTACATCAACCACCGCATGACAGTGCGATGATAAAAATAGAAGAATGCTTCAAGAGTGTTGTGTGACACAAGGACACCAATAGGATGAAAAGACAAAATTCATTGCATGACTCTGAGTGTTAGCCCGTAAAAAAGACCCAAGTACAGAGGTTGTTAGTAGCAGAGATGAGGATGATTCCACAGATGTGTGGCCATTTGGATCAGAGACGAGGTTATTTATTAGAAACAAGGTTAAAGTAACACCATAGGCGATAAGATGAGAAAGAATAAATTTAGATGGTTTAGTCATGTTAAGAGAAATGTGGATGTACCTATGAGAAGATGTGAGATAATTAACATTAAGGAACATAGGAGAGACCGAGGACGACTTAAGAAAAGCTGGAACGAAGTTATTAAACATGATTTGAAATCTTTCCAGCTAACGGAGGACATAGCACAAGATAGGACTCTGTGGAGGTTGAGAATTACAGTTGTGGATCATAGATAACTAGTTTCTTGGTTTTGTCTTTGGTTGTTGAATTGTAGGAGTATGTTGTGTGTGGTACTTGCTATTTTTTTTTCTTTTTTTGTCTAACTTGCGTTTGTAGTATTTTCATATGATAGTAACCTCTGTTCAATACTTAGATTAAAAAAATCCGAGGCGCAAAAAATCGCAAACGGTCCTAGGGCCCCGGGCGCGGGCTTCGAAGGCGCGGGCTTTTTAGACGCGAAGCGCACTTTTACTTAAAAAAACGCTTGAAAATCATTCCAAAACCATATTTCTTCTAAAATTAGCAAGATAATGGCATCAAATAAATGATTTTCACCAACCACTAGGAAAAAAAGGGAATCAGTTAAACACAACAAAATACGTTTAAAGCATTAAACACAGCTCAATTACATTACTATAAATTGAACCCTAAAAGCATAACACATACTACCAGCATGCCAGAAAGAAAGAGAGAGAGAGAGAGAGAGAGAATCCGAGAGAGATAGAAAGGGGGAAAGATTAAGAAGCAACAAAAAAAAAAAGAAAAAAGCAAGGGCTCGATACCATTGTAACATTGGAGGAGGTACCATTTTCGACCTCCTTGAAGCCCTAAAAAAACAAAAGGAAACAAAGAAAAACCTTTCATGGTTGTCCAATAATAGAGGAGAAGGATGAAGAAGAAAGTCTGAAAGAAGACGAGAGAACAAAGCATTTACTAGATTGTTGTCACCAGGGTTAGGGTTAGGGGTTCCAGCTCCGAACTCATGTTCAGTAGTAGCAATATACTTTGTTTACTTCTAATAGCATCTTGATTGAAAGACTTCCACAAACAAAAAGAGGGGTCAAAGCCCCTTAAAGGTTTTTCCCCTTTTTTTTCCCAAATGGTCTGTTATGATCTATAAAGCGCGGGCTACGTGGGCTTTGGGCCTCGATTTGAAGCCCAGAAAAGCCTAGAAAAGCGCGGGTTTTAAGAATGGGCTAAGCTTGACCCATTCCAAGGCGCAAGAGGGTGGGCTTCGGCTTTTGTGAACCTAGGCGCTCCCCGGGCGCGCTTTTTAAAACACAGGTTCAATAGAGTTATCAGCATCCTAATGACGATTATTTAAGGTATGATACTTACCTCTCCTATGATGTTTGCATACTTTTATGTTGTTTTAAGTGTTTCTTTTATTACCCTGTGCCTATCCTTATTAAAGTTAAATTATAAATATAAATTTATGTGTGTCTCTTTGAATCCACCTCTCTGAGGGATAGAGATACCTGAAAAAGTAAGACTACTTATATCTGGATCTCTTCAAATCCCGCGAAAGCAGGATCTACACTATGAGTTGTTGTTGTTGTTGTTTGTATTTGCAACTTACAGCTCTTTCATCCCCCATAATACACTATCTCTTTAGTCTGGATTAGTTAACGAGAACTCCTATCAGTCTTATACCTAAAAATAAGAATTATCGACTCTTGTAATTTGGTTCAATTGTTCTAGAGTCTAGACTAGGGTTATGTTCCTGTTGGAATTTGATTACTTACTTAACCTACTTTTCATTGGAAGTACATTTGGTTAAATAACGTAGCAGTTAAAGATTCAAGCAGCAGCAGCAAAAATGTGTTTTGTGCTAGTTCTGTCAGATGATTAGGACAAACAAGCATCTAGACAACATTATTCATGACAGAATCAGCAATACTTGATAAGCAAAGAGGGTATTTCTCCGCAACAGCAGCAAACTGCAATTGTTGATATAACCTGTAATGAACAATAAAAATTACACCTATAGTTTCCATGAATGATGCAAACAATCAGCATGTAAAAAGGGATGGTCAAAGGGAAATTTAAATGCCATATCATAGAAACACATGACATAAAGCAGGTCAATAAGCCCCCAAACATCACAATCCTACGCCAAATATCCCGTTGTCACCTTCATAAACAACACGAGGTATTCAAAGCAACTACAAGTCTTTTGACTACAACACCCAAGTCTATTACCCAAAACCAAAATCAAAGAAAACCATCAAAAACATGCAGAGAGAGTAATACCGAGTCGATTGCTATGCAGAATTGATCTTTTCCTTGTCCAACCAGCCCTGTGATAACAAACAAGCAAGATGGGAGATTAACTCCGGCAAACAAAATGGCACAGCATGAAGATACTACAGAATAATATAATTTATACAATTTGCGTCAGTGAAAAATCCAGCATCACTGATCCAGTTATAGAATGCTAGTTGGGACATCTATCATGTCTGATTCTATCCCCTGACTGACACTGACATATATTGTGACGTATGGTTCTGCTAGACTTGCAGGACCTTCATGGATATATAAGCTGCGATAATCTGAGTTGTCTCTGCTTCTAGGATTTGGATCACACAGTACTGCATTATGGTATAGGATAGGAAGTAGGAACACATTTTGCTACTTAATTCCACCAGATAATACAGGCTTCCAAATCAAGATGAACTAACACATTTAAAACAATTTATCGGCCAAACAATTTGACAACTTTTTTTCTCCCCAGAATGCTCATTAGTTCAAATGAGTCAAACAATAGTGTCCTGACTCAATAGTTTCCATCAGAACAAGCCACACTTCTCTTTGCACACTCTCAATTTTTGTAACTGCAATCACAGTGCAAACTGACAAGGTTCTAGCTAAACATTGCATAATCAGTGAGGAAAAATCAGTGCTATACCTTTGCCTAATTCAAGTATCTCAACAAGCAATTTATCCAAATTTCTCACATCCCTGCACACTGTCACCCCAGAAGAAGAATCCGGGCAGCTCCTAATCGCTCCACTTTCCTTAAGCCTATGCCTCCACCCAAGAGGATCCGAATAGCAATCTAATATCCAAAACCTACAAAGATCACAATTTTCCCTCCATTTTCAGTAAAGTTCATACCCCACAAGGCCACAGCCACAATTTAGCTAATTAAAAAGAAGACAAAAAGAAAAGACACACCATTTATCAAAATCAGTGGTATCACTACCCCTGCTCTTCAACAAAGCAGCATAATACGACGGGCTCCGAGAAAATGCCACAAGCACCAGCCCTCTGCAACAATTTCAGGAGAAATAAGCCGTTAGAAGTACATGATTCCGTGTCGTATTCGGGGAAGAGAGGAATGAACCTGGATTGGGATTTTCCCGCCAAAATGAAGGAAGAGAGTTGACAGAGGACATGATCGAAGATGTGGGGGCCAAGAGGAGAGAGAATGGAGTCCTTGATTGTTAGCGCTGGGGCGAGCTCTCCCTCAAGTGCTCCGTCTCGGAGGACTCTGCAGAGTGATTCCGCCATTGTTGATGGCAGAGCTCTAAACTAAAACCCTAGGGTTCGAAACGGGGTTTTCAGGTTGACCCCTGTTCTTTCAGTTTTGATTTCGGCTGGATCGTTGCGGACTTGCTGTCTGGGCTCTGCTTTGTCCAGCCTATTAGATATAGGCCTATGATAAAATCATACAGGCATGAAACATTTAGATAGGGCCAGGGTGACAGAATCGGCTAACTGGGATTTTGGTTTGCCAAAAGGTCAAATGAAAACTGAATCGAAATATTGTAAAAATTCAAACAGTAGTCAAATTGGAGAAATTTATAACCAAGTTTCAATTTGATTCATCCATTGTTGGTTCAGTTTAGGTTAAACATGGCCAAAAATCCCCCCTAAAACAAATTTTGAACCATTCATTAGTAATCTAGCTAAGAATATAATAACAATAACAATAATTTTCAGTACAAGTCTTATTTTTACGGGATATGGGAAGATATAGATGTAGGCAACTGTAGCTCTATAGCTATCTTTGTTTGTAGAAAGGTTTATTTTAAGAGATCATATTTTTCTTTTTTTTGGGGGGACATTAAAAACGTTGAAAATTAATGATAGACATAAGAAAATGGAACAATTAAACACTAAAATGTGGCCGAGAATGTTGCCAATAAAGTATGTCCAAGTGTCCAATGTTCAAAAGTTAAGAGTATGTGAATCAAACATAAGGTACGAAGAAAGAAAGAAAAGACTAAGAGCGAGAGAAAATGAATATACGATTCAGTACTGAAGAACAAATTACTTAGAATTGTGAAGTTTGGTACCACAGTGAATGTGGGTGAAGAAGGGGCATAGAAACCCAGACATGCCAGTGTGCAAAGGCTGTCACCACGGTAACTGCTCTAGGTGGTCGATGCAGGGGTGGTATTAGATGGGTCAATGGATCTGGTGAGAGAGAGGGGTGGAGACATTCAATCCTTATTTAGGATCTTTAGTAACTTATATTTAGGTTTAAAGAGAGACAAAAATCATTAGGATCAAACACTTTATGTGATTAAACTTTGCTAAATGAATTTGAGTTAACACAAAAAATACTAGACCTAACTTAAAAAATTAAAAAAAACCGTATTTGAGACTTGTATCAGTATCCATATCTCTTTTTTTAATGCTTGTTTCCAATCCATTTTTAGTACAGGTGAATCTATGTAAATTAATCTAGTAAGATGTAATTGATGGGATGATGACACCAAAGGCCGAGAAGTTTAAAAATCTAGGCTCAACCATTCAACATAATGGAGACATTGACGAAGATATTAATCAGCGCATAAAAGTGGGTTGACAAAAATGGAAATATGTTTCAGGTGTACTGTGTGATAAGAGGATGCCCGTAGAATTAAAAGGCAAAGTTTACCGTTTAGTAGTTAGACCTGTTGTATTGTATGGATCGGTGTGTTGACCTATAAAAAAGACACAGGTTCAAAGGTTGATGGTAGCAGAGATGAGGACGATTAGGTGGATGTGTTTATACGATAATAGATAGAATTAGAAATAGAGTAATCAGAGACTTAGTTAAAATAACTCCCATCGAAGATAAGACGAGAGAAACAAGACTCAGATGATTTTGCCATGTGAAAAGAAGCAGCGTGGACGCTCCAGTGAGGAGATGTGAAAGGATTAACATCCTCGAAGGTAAAAGAGGGAGGGGATGACCAAAGAAGAGTTTGAACAAGATGATTAGAGGGGATTTGAAAGTTGTAGGATTGACGGAGGACATGACTCAGGATATGAGATTTTGGCAAGATAGAATTATGATTCTAGATCACAGAGAGTTGCCCACCTGATTTGCTTGTGGTTTTTCAGTTACATTTTCACAAAATCCTTCTTCTATAAAATGCTTTCTTAAAATCTTATTTTGTAGGTCTATTGGATTCAGCTTCTCTACGGATAGAGATACCGGTAGAGGTAATGTTGCCTATATTTGGATCTCTTCAGATCCGACAAAAGTTGGACTCACACTAGGTAGTGTTGTTGTTGTCGTCTTGCAACAAAATGTATGCTGTTTTAGTACTTTGCTAACTAGAAGAAGCAACACCAGTGAGACGTCTTTAGCCATCACAATTCACGAGTTTTCCATTGGTTCACGCAAGAAAAAAGGAAGATTTAGAACTCTTACAACTCAATAAAAATTGATGGTGACTTCCTCAAATATGATGTGGATGGATCTCATGTCATTTATTTTTAATTAATTAATTAAGGCTTCACTCAAGCGAATGGATATAAATACAAAGCAAAATCTATTCCTTAATACCAATTATTAATGAGGAATTAGGTTAGGCGTAAGCAAAATGAGTGATTAGGTCCATATATTATTATCTCTAAGTCCGTTATATTTACCCTACGTGCTTTACTAAAATTCACGTGGAATTGCAGAAATAAATAAATGTAATCAGCAAAAAAGAAATGTTAGAAATTAAAGGAGGAAGATGTAGTGACTAGTCCAGTCGAGTCTGGGTGTGAGAGGTGGTTGTGGGCTCAATTTAGATATGGTGTTAGTTGTAAAGCAGCAATCAGTCATCACTTCTCTCACCTTATTCAAGGCAGTACATCTTCTCATGTGAGTGTCGGTTAGGTTTCACTTTCCCTGGCTCATTCCTTCAGAATCTAATGCTCCTATCAACTTCGAAATTGAGCAATTACAGTGTATTTTAGCAAACAATAATATAGGTAGATTTCTTGGGAAAAGGATCGTTTAATGTTTTGATATTGTATTTACCTTTTTTCAATAAAAAAGATCAATTTCACCCTTAAATCTAGCAAGATTTTAGAGTTTATTCTTTTCAGCTTATTATAAATAATTTATTATTGATTAGTGTTAATAAATGTTGATTTATATTGATTAGTGTTGAAATTATAATTATAAAATATAACTATGTGCTGATAGGTACTTATTAGTGAATGATAATAAGTGCTTGATAAGTACAAAAGAACATACCTTTCGGTTACAACTAGTACCACATAAATTTATTTGTACCGCCTAATAAAGGACTAATTAGTAAGCTCTTGAAAATAATTAACATACTTTTGAGTTTAGATGCCAGGAATATTGATTTTGTGTTTTCTTATTGTAAAATTTATTTCTTAACCACCCAGAGATAAAATGTAAAACACTAGTTTGCTTATGTGATGACTATTAAATTTTTTGAAAGTTATATATTGAGATTTAAATACAAAGATTTAAATTCCGTTTTCTATTGACCTTTCTGTCTTTGCATAAAGGAAAAAAGATGTATATATTGGATTTTATTGTAATTCACATCCACAACAAAAGGCAAGTCATTGAAATTTTAAAAAATCAATCCCCAAAGTTGATTTTAACTTGTGAGTTATAGGCTTGTGTGGAACGCATTTGATGTGGAAGTCATGAGATGAAATTACGACTTTTTTCTTTTTCTTGGGGGTTAATGTATGTTTATTGGATAGGACAAATACCGACACCTGAAATATATATATAACAAAATACTAAATATAAATAAGAAGACAGACCTCGGGGGGGGGGGGGGGGGGACCCAAATTCAACAGCCTATTGCACTAGTTAGCACAGCGAACAATTTTGTATTTTTTTTTTTGGGGACATAATTAACTGTCACAGAGTTTAGTGCAACTGTAGAAATCATGCTAATAGTAACCTTTTTTGATTAAAAAATTGAATATTATCATTCAAACTAGTGTTTTATTTCTAGAAAATAATTTTCTATATAAAATGATTTTTCATATAAAATAATTTTCAACTCATATTTTTAGTTGTTTGATTAAAAAAAATGAACTTTCTGAAAATGAGTTTGATTAGCAAAAAATGAACAAAAAAGCTAAAAAATGGTTTTTCTTAATTTTTAAACCATATGTCGAGGAAATAGACGCAAAAGAGAGAAAGAGTGTGAGAGCTCAAGAAACGTAAAATCAACTTGCGCTCTATTCAAAGTGAAAATATTTTCCTTCATTTTAGGGAAAATGATTTTCCCCTAAAAATGAATTTTCCCTTCTTGTTTTACCAAACACTGTAATATGAAAAAATTATTTTTTAGGAAAATGATTTTCACCCCTACGAAACACACCCCTACCAAGTTAAAATCAACTTTTGGGTTAATTTTTAAAATTTCAATGAGTTGCCTTTTGTTGTGGATGTGAATTACAATAAAATCTAATATATACATTTTTTTCTTTAAGTAAGGAGACAAAGGTCAATAGAAAATGTGATTTAAATCTCAACAGATTTCAAAAAATTTAAATTACTAGTTGAACATTTAGCCGTTGAATACAATTGGGTGACAGTTAATTAATCGCTAGTAGAATTGCTAACAACTAATAAAACAACTAATTATTACTAAAACAGTAAATTTTACCGGGCACGTTTTATATCTAGACGTATAGAATTATTCTCCTTACTAGCTAGTGAAAGCTTACCAAAGGAGCAAATAGATTGTTGAAGTTTCATCCCTCATTTAATTAGGGTACTGATTTCTTGTTTGTGTTCATTATTTTAGGTGTCGGTGTTTGTTCCATGTAAACTTGCATTAACATTTAACACGTACCCCCTTCCATGTACGCACATGTAAACGGGGAAACAGCTGGCATTTCATATTACAACTCTCGCATCAAATGCATTACTATACGTGTGATCCTGCAACTTTAAAGTTAAAATAGGGATGATAATTATTTTTGGATTCGAAATTTGCCCAAGTTCATTAGATTGGATTTGGATTAGGTTTTAAAATTCAAAACTTAATCTGATTCAAGTTTAGAATTTTTTCATTCGATTCGAATATGATTTATTGTTATTTATAGTCGAATGAATTGTTGATGCGTACTTAATTTTTAAAAAAAGTTTAGGCTTTTTCAGTAAAAGAAAGCGCAAGGATCAATATATGCGAAATAAAAATTTTAATCTCTGCCAATAACTTTAAGAACATTAAATAGCTTAACTAATCTGCTAATAATTTTAAGAAAATTTAACAGTTGAACTAGTATGCTAATAACATTAAGAAAATTTAACAGTCAAACTACCTAAAATCCACAAAAACTAATATATATGATGTTGGGAAGAATTCAAGAGGGAGCATAATCAAACAAATGTCATGACAACAAACGCAAGTGAGGTTCATTTCTAAAACCAATTGCCAATAAGAAGAGTAACCCACTTGACTTATATACCATAATTATTATCTTCAAACTCTCGATCTAAAACTTTTCACTCATATGTAATATTCCCAACATATAATATTATGAGAAGATCCCGAATTAACTCATCAAAAACAATAACACTATTATCGTTTGGACACTCGATAAGGGGGTACATATTGATTATTCTATAATTTGAACACAATGCCTAGAAGTTTAACCAATAATGAAGTACTCAACCACAAGACTTGCACACACAAATGACCTTAAGCCTTTAAATGAGCCATATGTTCATGTAATCATGTTATTATGCTAAAAATTTCAAGGAGTTGGTCCAATTTCACTTGGCGTCAAGCTGAAAAAAGGGCGTCATAGAGTTGGGGCTTCCGTTTCTTTTGCCGTGTAAACGCCAATGCGCATGGCTCAACTGTCTCGGTTCCCACTCCCCTCGCAAATAAGCAGTTCTCACCTTTTCTTTCCGCTTTAGTTTTTAACTTTTTTTTAATTTTTTCTTACTTAAAGCCTTGATTTATTATATTAATTAGCACAATCCACCGGAAAAAATAGCATTTCATATGCTCTATTTACACGTTAAATTATTGGAATTATTGAGTATGTTAGTATCTAAATTTAGCCTGATTTTAACGGAAAGTACTAATATATCATCAAAGCTATTAGTACCACATTGATCATTGCATAGACTTTCACTAGAATGAGACGTATTAGTTTATACGTTGCTATATTAGATTTGTACCATTTTAAAAGTGTTAAAACTAAAAAGTGAGGAAAAATTTTGGAATTTTTTTGTCTTGTCGCAATCAATATTTGTCCAAAATAAACCAACACTTATAAGACAACGAAGCATTATTGATCAATATGAGTAGCATCGTCTGGTGTTAATTGCTATATGAATGTACGACCAGTATAATATTGGACAAAAAATGTATTGATTTGTAACCAATACAATACGTATCAACCTCTTAAAGGTGCAGTGTTTATAACAATTATATTCACTAGTGCTAGAAGCAAATGGGATTTAAAAAATAAATGATGTTAGAGCCACTTGAATTATGATATTAATTTTGAAATATTTGTGATGTATCATTAGTAGGCACTAATAGAGGAAAAGATATTTTCTACTTTTTTGCCAAATTAAATCATAGAAAAGGGACTATGTTGATTAATTTTTACATTATTTGTGACAATATGTTCTTAATTTAGGAGTTGTATTTTTCAATCGGAAAAAAAGTTTCATTTTAATTGTTATCCTTCTAACGCTCTCTTCTTCAAGAGTCAAAAATTCTATTTTATTGCCATATTTTGAAAAGGTATATAAACCATGTCCATATGCATATATTTTTTTTTTTTAGGGGGTGGGGGTTTGAATTTATTAGGCAAGATATCATCAAATGGTAGGAAATGGGCAGACACTTTTCTTGAGATTGAACTTTGCCCTAACTCTTAATATACTTCAAATATGCATAAAATAACGTGTTGATTGTGAATTAACTTATGACTCATTGCCGAACTCGCAAGGATAGTCAACCATGGTTTTTTTTTTAAAAAAAATTATTACTACTATTAGAATTACTACGCAATATTTTATATAATATAAAAGGACATCACAAAGTGATAAGAATGCTAATATTGTTAGAATAGACATGATTTTGACTTCACCCAAAATTTAGTTATATATGCATTAGTAGTTTCTTTTAATTTTTGCATGATGAATGGATTTTGACCAAACTGATGCTCAATAGTCAATAGCAATTTTAATTAATTCTCCATTTTATTGATTATAGTGATATCTGCAAATGTAAGACAACTTAAATTTGGATTTTCCCAAATCTCGTGCAAGCGGGATCTATGCTGAGAGTAATGGTTGTTGTTGTTGTTGTTGTTGTTACTGATGCTCTATTTTATTGATTGTCAATGCCATTTTTGTTCAACTGTTAAATTTGATGGATTTTTATTATTAATTTTGTTGATCTCCAAATCAGTAAGTTGGTATTAGTCATCAGAATCCAAGGCCAACATTGTTCTTGCACCAACGAGAAGGTCACTAATATTATGTGCTACAATGCCTTCTTGCTACTTGCTAGCATGTGAGCAACCCGATTTGTCGATCTCGGGATGTAATAACTTCATTCAACCTGCTCAAATATGCTCTCAACTTCACAATCTCTTTGAACAACAAGCCCGACGCATGAATAATAACAATATTTGCAGCTCTTTCAAACTTCCTAAGATCTTAATAAAACCTCTTGAGTCGGAAAATTTGATAAGGAGTGGAAGAAATACCCGATAATAAATGACATCGGTGAGAAATGAAATGAATTGACATCCCAAGTCAATATATTGATAGGTTATAAAAACGGTGAATAAGGTATGGGCATGGAAACCTTGTAATCGCAAAATGTTGAGCGATGGCGAAGTGTCCACGTCCATGGAGGGGAAAAAAGTCACTGCAAAATACGTACGTTTACAAAATGTGTCCACACATATTACACGTAGACAAACACATAATAACTAAAAAATGTAGGCCACTAGTACTACTGCTACCACGACTGCATCCCATGACTTGGACTGCTTATGGCATTCATAGTTGACAATGTGCCCTTTCTAGAGGCACCCATTCATCATGTGGACTTCAGCCTCGCCTTTTTACGTTGCTACGTGCGATATGTTATAGATTTATGGTTCATAAATACAGGTTAATTTAAGTAGTTTAGTATTTATTTTCTTTAAATTAAATCTGTCTTGTGGATAAATAAAATTTATAACACGGGAATTTTACTCATTTATGGGCCGTAATAGTTCAAATTATGATGAAATAGAGGTTCAAAGATCAAAAAGGATATGTTGTAGTCTCATGATTAAAACTTGGCAAATATGCAGGGAGATTATTTGCTTTTTTTGGGTTTTGGGGGGGGGGGGAAGAGAACCATGAAAATAAGCAGTAGATTTTAGTGAATGAAAAAAATTACCACAATGGTAACCCGATTTATAGATCGCAGTCTACAGTATAATTTGTAGGGAGAAGGGGGTGAGGATATTAGCACACCTATTTTTTGATATCTGCACTCACTTACTCACATAATAAGGAGTCATTGAGAGTGTAAAAATGTGTATATGTAAATTTCAGGTGTGCCAATATCAATATCTAGGGAAGGGGATTTGATTGCCAGAAAAGAAAAAACAAATTGAAAACGGAAATATATTTATGTGGTAATGTTTATATCATTGCCCGAGTTCACATAATAATTCATGTTGTTAATAAAGTATTATTTTTTACTGTTCTAAGGCATAATTAAATTGCTCCAAACTTTTAATTTTTATGTGAGATTCTTCCATTTAAGACAAGTTCTCATTTATCGACCGGTCAGTATAGTCTAACCCTAGGAAAACAGATATTGAAAGATCAAAAAGAACATATTGTGGTCTCATGAGTAAAACTTGGAAAATATGCAAAGAAAAATTGATTTTTCTTTTTGAGGAGGGGAGTACTCATATGATAGATTCGGGTAGTGTGATGCGTATTGGAGAAGAGATTTTTTTGGGGAGGTCGGGGATAAGGGATCTATGGAAACAAGGGGTAGGTTTTAGTGAGTCAAAAATGCAATTATATATAATAGCTGAATCCATAGATCCCAAATTATTGTATAATTTGTAGGGGAAAAGGGATTGGCATATTAGCACACTCTTTTTTTTTTTAATCTTCTCACCATTTGCTCATATAATTAAAGAATCATTGTGCATATAAAAGTATGCATATATAAATTTGTGGTCTATCAATATCAGTACCTAATGATACGAGGCTAATACTCTCTCCCCAAAAGGTTGATCTGATGAGGCATGCAGCACCACTGTTCCATCACTTATTTGATGTGGGACTTTTGTCCATAATAAGAAGGAAGGATGGTTGAAAAGAGGAAAAAGGAAAGAATATTTTTATGTGGTTATATTTACATCATTACCGGAGTTCACTTAATAATTTATGGTTTTATTATTCTTCATTGCTTTAATTAGATTATTCTAAACTTTCAACTTTTAAATGGGATTCTTTCATTTAAGACAAGTTCTTTAGTTAAATTACTTATTATGTGAGCTAGTTATGCTTATTATGTTTAAGATAGTAAAAACTCTTACAATTATAATCGAATATAGTATTAACCACTTTAATAATAGGGAAACATTTATCATCAATTAAAAAGTTGGTATCGATAAAATTGTTGTAACAATAATAGGATGCTTCCTATTGATAATTATCGACTATAGTTTTAGCTCAATTTATCAATTACTCATCCTAATTTTTAAAAGAGTGTTGGATAATTTTACACATTTTGGGTGAAAAAACCACATATGCCCATATATTAGGAGAATATTCCCTAGTCTACTTCTCTTTGGGTCAGACGTTTTTTTTTTTTTTTAAAGCACTTTACTTTTGTTTTAGCATTTTAGATTTTCTGCAAATATTATCATTTTTCCATCCTCAAGTATTTTTTCTTCAACAATAAAATTTTAAAAGAAAGACGTTGCATTGCATACTTCTACCACACCCAAACAAAAAGTACCTGTCAATTGTCATTCCTCCCTCCCTTTTTATAACTGCCGATGCTCCTCCCCTCCCCCCCTTCCTCAACCCACCGACCCCAATTAACGGCGTCTCTCTCTCTCTCTCTCTCTCTCTCTTTTCTCTGTTCTTCCTTCCATAAGAGATCAAAGTAATTGCTCTGAATTTCTTGAGGGTGCTACGCAAAATCCCTCCTTTATCTCTGTATCTTCCCCATTACTCCATACATCTTGATTTGAGCTTCATTCATTCCCATCTGGATCTCCTCTCTGTATAAATCCCCACCCCCTCTCCCTCACCACAATGTCATTCTAGTATTAGTATTCCTCATAAATCTCTGCATGATTTTGCACTGAATTTGGGTTCGGAGGGGAGTTTTCTCTCTCTCCTCCGTGTAATTGCAGTTCTATGAGTGAGGAATACGTTGATTCTTACGTGATTTTACTACCCATTTCGTTGATTGTTCTTGGGGCCTTCTTAATTTCGTTGTTTAAGAAGGGGAGTAAGGTTGTTAAGAAGAATCCCAGGTCGACAATGGCGGTTAATGGAGGTGGGTTTTGGGCTGAGGAGAAAATCCAGAAGCTTCGATGTTCAGTCAAGAACTACGATTGGGGTCGAATTGGCCTTGATTCGGAAGTTTACCGGCTGACTAGGGCAAATTCTGGGGCCAAAATTGATCCCAACAAACCCTATGCGGAATTTTGGATGGGAACCCATGAATCTGGCCCTTCTCGCGTGATTAAAAAGCCCAAAATCTTGGCTAATGGGAATTGTTTTAACTCGAATTGGACAATTTGCGATTTGGGTGGTCCGAATCTCAAGTCTTGGATCGAGAGGAACCCTCATGTGCTTGGTGATAAAGTCCGGAAGAAGTGGGGCTCTGATCTGCCTTTTTTGTTTAAGGTACTATAATTACTGTTTTTTTTTTCCCCTCCTTGCTCCTCTTTTTCTTTTTAATTTATTTATTTAGGTAAAGATAGGTACTTCTCATATTTTTAGCTGCTGATCTTTAGATTTCATGTTCACTAATCATATGTTGATTGGATAACTGAAGTTCTGTATTGGTTGCATCAGTAATTTTTGATTGGATTGTGGCTTTATGACTTGTGGCTCAATAGTGGGTAGCTGGGTTTATGATGGATTGATTCAAGTGTCTCATGATGCCCAATGATACCAAGCGGTTGCTTTTAAGTTTGAGGGTCCAATGGAAATAGCCTTTGTCTGTCTGCAATGCAAGAATTAAGGCTATCTATTTCTGGGACCCTTAGACCCACCATAGTTAAATTAGTTGGGAGCCTTGTGATATTCTGTGGATTGAGGGTTAGCATAGGCTGCTGTACCCTTGTTTGGTTTCTTATTAAAGGTCTGATTGTCAGTGGTTTTATTTTGAACAATGTGTAGGTGCTCTCCATTGCAAAGCCTTTGTCAATACAAGCTCACCCATGTAAGGAGTTAGCAAAGAAATTGCACATACAGGACCCGAATGTTTACAAAGATGCGAATCATAAGCCAGAAATGGCTTTGGCTATAACTGAATTTGAGGCCCTTTGTGGATTTGTTGGTCTTGAGGTAAGACACTGTATCTCTTGTTTGCTTCTTCTTGTCATCCCTGTCGCTGAATATCTTTGTATTTGTGTGGTTGTAAGGGACTTCTATGAGTAGTAGGTTGTATTCTTGTATCCCTTGTTTGTGTGTTGATGGCTACGGAGTGAACCAGCGGTCCGGACGCCCTAATGAAGAGGAGAGTCTGATTGCTTTGAAATTATGGAAATTTTAAGGGCCTCTACTATTGCTTTCTCGTTATAACCGCATATAGAAACAGATTTTATCATACATCAACTTATTTTCCTGGGATGATTTCTTCTTGCCTTCATTTAACGTTTATAGTTCTGTTTATGTACCTATTTTATGATAATGCTTCACTCAATGCGCACGTTTAAAAAAGTCGATAAATTGCCTCATGGTTGGGTTTTGGGTATTTGGTTGGTTTAAACACTTCTTGGAAATGAGATGTCATGAATTGTTTCCATTATACATGTTTTCCTCACCTACTCAGTGGCTACTGCATGAAAAAATAACAGAAAATTCTTGTTAATCTGTCCTCTTTCTAGGATCTCCAAATGGTCCTAAGAAATGTTCCAGAAATTTCACAATTAGTGGGTTCTGCTCTTGTGGATAAAGTCTCCAACATCACTGCCGAGGACAGCGAGCAAGATGTTAAAGCTGCTTTGAAGCAACTGTTTACCCAAATCATGTCAGCAAGTGAACATGCAGTTGCTGATGTGCTCTCTCAGTTAACTAGCCGTTTGAGACTGAAGGATAATGTAAGTGTATTTTCTGTGACTGCTTCCTTTCATCTTCAACCTGTGCTTCCGTAGCGTTCTTTACTTGTAATAAGTGTGACAATTATCAGAGCATGTCTATTTTATATGCAACTGAGACCTTCCAGTCCTCATAACATCTTATGTGCACTAAAAGAAAATTTGCAAATTTGGGAAACTGTATTATCTTTTGCATATCTAGAGTTCAAATACATGCATTTGTTTAGCCGAATTGCTTGAACCTGACTTATTCTACATTGTTACATAGGGTTTTGAACATAGTTTTCTGAGCTTACATTGTCTATCCATATGCATGCCCAGACGTTGGGAGTCTCGCTTA
Source organism: Carnegiea gigantea (assembly GCA_029747015.1). Taxonomy (NCBI): domain Eukaryota; kingdom Viridiplantae; phylum Streptophyta; class Magnoliopsida; order Caryophyllales; family Cactaceae; genus Carnegiea; species Carnegiea gigantea. Next base: position 533,887 of record JAKOGI010000140.1, read on the forward strand.
GGCAGTGTTTTAATTTTTTTGGGGGGTGGCGGGGAGCAGCCTTAACCCTGATTGCAATTGAGGCTGGTTCATCAGACCCACAATTGAAATGATTGCCTGCGTATCACCCCATAAAAAGGAAGCAAAGAACACTTTGGCGAGGCATTTCTCTTTAATCTACGACAAGCCTAAAAGTTGCCAGATTTGGCTCTTTTAGGTCTCTGAAAAGTGGACGCTTGATTGTAGTCGAACTCATACATTTAAAGACACTTCATTATGGTAATGAACCCAAATAAATGTCAACATATGGTAAGCAATCCGAGGCCTGTGACTTTCTAGGTGCTAGGGGAACAGAAGAATTCTGATTGTGTCCGGTTTTGTTATTATTTTCTTTGTCCTGTTATTCCCATTCTAAGGATCTTAAGTCTTCCTTTAGAACTTTAATTGATGGCTTTCCGCTTTGCTGTGTCCAAGTGATACCACTCTGACAGTTTACACCCTAAGTTGCTCTCTCTTTCTTGTTTAATTTAGCTTCCTGTCTTTTTCTGTAATGACAGACTTCCTCTAATGTTGTGATGTACTGTCAAACCAGAAAACCGATGTGCCGTGTATGTGGGCTACAGTGAACGAAAAGTAATGGAATTGATCTTATTTCAGAGTTTTAGGGTCGAGATAAATACAGTATGATTCAAAGATACTTCTCATCACTTCACCTGCTTATCAACTTCGAGACATGATTCTCCTTGCGGAAAATTGGAGTAATGTATTATTTGGTAAAGGAAAGACGCGTTTAGGTTTATGAATCCAGTGTACATTCCTGAACCCCCCCCCCCCCCCCCCAAAAAAAAGCACATCCAATACAAGGGGGGGGAAAAAGAAGAAGAAAGCATTAACTGCCTTTATGCCATGCCATGCACATTCTAAACATGAGAGAGTTTTCAGGTGGTTAAGTCCACAATCTGGATTTTTGAACGTATCACCTGTCCTTTGAACTTGCTCATGTCATTGTGTTTATGTGTCAAATGTTGTTCGCGAGATGTAGTCCAAGGTTTTCTTCTTAAGTCATCAGTTCCATAACCTTGCTTCTTGTGTATGTCAGTTAACATCAAAGGAAAAATTGGTTCTACGACTTGAAGAGCAGTATCCAAATGATGTTGGTGTCCTAGCTGCCTTTCTTATGAACTTCGTAAAGCTTAATCCCGGTGAAGCATTGTGCATAGGGGCTAATGACCTTCATGCTTATGTATCTGGCGACTGCATTGAGTGCATGGCAACCTCAGACAATGTCGTTCGGGCTGGTCTCACTCCCAAGAAGAGAGATGTCGAAACTCTATGCGATATGCTCACTTACAAACAGGTCAGCATATGTTGTCGCCACTATAACTGTGGTTCTCGCTTCAGTTGCTCCCATATGTGCCTTAAAACTTTGGTAGGCATTCAGCATTGCAACTGGCAAGCAAGATTAGGCTGTTATATGATGACGGAAGCTCTTAACTAAATCTCCTCATTCCTTATCCTTAGACCCTGGTGTTTGTGCGTCCTCCTAGGTCATCTTTTCTGAAAGCTTGTTTTTAGGGGTGAAAAGACAACTAGTGACACAATCTTATTCGAATTAGTATTTGTATTGGTGGTTCGGTACTGCTATATGTTTTAAAATGGGTGCTCATTTTATTGAACCACTTTGATTTTCAGGGTCATCCGGATATTGTTAGGGGCTTTAATGTAGAAGGCACTGGCGGATGTATAAAGAGGTACCGTCCTTCATTTGAAGAATTTGAGGTTGATCATTGCCATCTCTTTAAGGGAAAGATGACCGCATTTCCTGCAATGGCTGGTCCTTCCGTGTTTTTGGTTACTGAAGGGATGGGTACAGTAAGAATGGGTTTCTCTATGGAGAAAATCAGCGCAGGTGATGTTTTATTTGCACCGGCTAATACTAAATTAAGCATACACTCAGAAACCCGGCTGGAGCTATACCGAGCTGGAGTGAACACCAAATACTTGTAGAACGCTTCTGGGCAAAAGCTTCATATTTTCAGGGCTTTGGTAAATCATCATCATCATCATCACCTTAATAGTGTCATTATTCTGAGATCAGTGTGTCTATATAGTGTTTGTTAATTTAGCTTCCATGTTATACACTGTACCAAGAAGATCAATGTATTTATATTATTTGTTACTTGGCATAAGCGCTGTTGTGTATATCTTGCAATGAAAAGAAATAAAGTACTTAGAATTTTTCTTCCACCTCATTTCCCTACGGTTCTGTACTGCAAATTTGCAATGGATGAGCAAAGCTGGAACTGGAACAGTTCTTTCGGAATGGTTTGGATCTTACAGCAGGTCGATTTGGTATCGATCTGATTGCGTCTGAGCTATGTGCCCACATATGTGTCGATTGGGTTCGTTTCGAGTAGCTCACAATGTTTTCACCCAATTTAGTCAGATTGGTGCATAGCAAGTTCAACACATACTGAGTGGGTTGTCTTTCAGTAGACCACAAGCAGGCTAAGTAGGACCATAGATATGGTCCTAACTCCTAAGCCGAGACAACTGTTCTGCATCCATTTGTTGGTCGCTTTGTGCTTAGGCTTCATATCGAAGTAGCGTATTTAGCGGGGCCAGTCCCTTGGATATCACGGGTATTTTGGTTGGCCTGTTTGTCTCTGTGAAGTTCTACAGTAAACTTCTGAAATTATTATTCATCAGCCAATATTTGAGGTAACGGACTGTAACACCCGGCACTTTTCCAGGCCACAGGCGGTTACTCACAATGGCTTCAAGAATTGGCGACTAGTTGCATAAATCTCCACAAGTTTTTTCGACGTGTTTGGTCTTCGACCACATATTGCCTAGGAAATTTCCCAGGACGACACTCATCTCAAAACCTCTTTATAGCACACTTAAGTATGGAATTCTAAATTGTCGGTTCCCAGAAAAAAAAGGTTTCCCTTTGAATTGATGATGGTCTTCTCAATGATTTTAGGCTATACTTTCTAATCATACTTGAAGTGTTACATGGACGCTCTAAGCTGACCTTTATATTGTACCTCCTTTCACACTAAACCATAATCATTATATGGTTTTCCTGAATAAATCTATCAGGCAATATCAGCAATTCATTGCCGATCAACGCAATTAGACATCTGCTCATCCCAATTCAGCTTTCTGTTGGCATTTACCATATCATCCCCATACTAAACTCAGGCCATATCTAATTTGGATAGATGTCAGCCGTAATTCAAACATTATTCTCATTAGTTTTGAGCCTTTTTGATCTTCTTAATTTGAGTTTACATTGTTTAGCATCACCATACAACAAGAGAATCAGCAAGCATTGATTCATGGAAGTGGTTGAAGGCATGAGATTCAAATCGCTCTAACCTAAAATTTCAAGATTGATGGGTTCACAAGCCCTAGCTCAGGTCAATTCACTTCTCCCCTTCAATTCAACACTACAATAACATCCAATTGAAATCTTGAATAACTCCAACCTAAATTATCAAGAGTGCTCAGTTCACAAGACTAACAAGTTCACAAGCCTCGACACCCTCAACTCCACTTGTTGGAGGATCGACACATTCCCAAGCCACAGCTCAGCTCAATTCATTTTTAACCTTTAATCAGAGACTAGAATAGCTTCTTCTCCACAAACAGTGCAAAAACAGGCCACCCCACCAACATACCAAACCAAGCTACTCATCCATGATCCAACTCCACCCAAAGTCTACCCCGCAATTAGAATGAGCTACCGTTCTCTGCATAATCTCATCTTTCTGAGAAATCTTCGCATCACAAACTTTGCAAGGATCGTCTACTAGCGGACTTACAGTTGCATTACATTGCATGATTACTTGTAAAAGAACATGTCCTACAACCCCATAATCAGAAACTCAAAATTTGCCACATCAAGAAAATAAAATCTCACAAGTACTTTGTCCCTAATTAAAATGCATTCAAGACCAGGGCCAAAATTTAAATAGAGTACTATCTTAAGAGAACAATAAGCAAGGTCCTGGAACCAATAGCTCAAAACTCCATAAACATCCTGCTGCAAAAGCGCTTAAGCCTCTGTAACTGGGTATTCGAAAACTACTTCCTTCCCACAAAGCTTCTTGTACACTGCAGAGAAGGTCTCAAGCTTGTACTCAGTGTCATTACGGGCCTTAGGGTCCAAGAAGATCTACAAAGAACAGGTGGTGTCAGCCTACTCAGAACACAAGGTCCACCGTGCAAAAACTTCAAAGGGTAATTGAAACACAATATGAAGCAACAAAACAAGGACTCATCTATGTATCAAAGACAAATTACCTTCATGATCTTAGAACCGTCAAGGCGGTATCTAATGCGCTTTCCAACAATCTCAGCAGGCTGGACAAGATCCTCAAGGATGCCCTCATGGACGGCTGTAAGGGTTCTGCTTCTTGGGCGCTTGACTGCAGAGCCCTTCCTTGGAGGCCTCATGATTCTTCTGGTGGCAATGATGACAACATCCTGGAGGAATATAGAATATTAGAATGAAACAATGATACCAAGCGAAACAAAAAAAACCAAGGAGCATGTTACTAAGCAAGGGTTGTTTACCTTGCCACTGAACTTCTTCTCTAGTTCTCTAACCAACCGCACATGGATCTTGCGGAAAGCCTTCCTCAATCTGTAGGGAACATGGATGTTGACAGCCTTGCGGTTGTTGTTAACATCAATCTGACTGTAACAAGCAAACTGTGATCAATCCCTTGGGGTTGAGTATGCAATTCATACACAGGAAACTATGAGCATATTGAATCCTTACACAGCTGAATTAATGTACAGATCCTTCAAATCACTCTTCAGCTCATTGTTTGTGTTTTCTAGATCAAACAGTGCCTGAAATGTACATGCTCTTGCTTGTTAGTTATTTTGCTTATACGTATACAGTGGAGGACACAACAAAGAATAGGAAATCTCGAAATGCATAGCTCACCTGAGCAACTGACTCCTCAAATTCGCTGGGATCTGCACCCTTTTCTTTGTGTATTTTCTTCAAAGCGGTAAACATCTTGACAGCCCTACCAAAACAAAAGAAAGATGAATCAGCCTACGAATTCCTAAATTCATTCTATATATGCATTCTACATTAAAATCAAACACTACGACTTGACTACTATAAGGAACATAAACAATCGCATAGCCACTCTCCTGTATGAAGCAAACTTATCCTGAGGAATGACAGCAATATTGCTAAAAGCCCTCACAATCACAGGAGTTCACACAGTTAACTTAAGTTCGAGTCTCGAACGAACAAAACCTAAGGATTTACAACAACACGGTTCACAAAGCTCATTCCAGGCAAACCCACTTTACCATAGGCAACCAAATGATTAAATGATCACCACACTAACCTGTTCAGTATGGCAACAAGACGTATAGTCGCACTTTGATTGGAGGTCAATCAAGGCTTAACACAGGTTCGAAGTCTCATTATGCAAGTTAGACAGACACAACAGCCATAAATGTGAAAGATGCAAAATTTTCCATAAGCAACTGTGTAGAACATGCGCTAATTATGCTTTCTGGCTGAATCTTAACAGAAAATGGTTGCAGACCTGAACATAATAGCCAAAAATGTTGCCTCACAATTCAAGCAAACATATAGCAGAAACACAAACTAATATCGGAAAACAGTGGAGTGGATAAAGAAAGATGCAATCTTTCAACCGAGTTGTACACAATTCACTAGCAAATAGCATTACAAACCACAGTGAGGAAGTTGACACTCAAACATTCGAAGTAATCAATTGCAGATCACCACGGTTCTCTCACAAATGAAGAAAAATAAATAGAAACAGAAAAGCACAGAAATCATGCACATATTCAACGAAGCAAAAAATCATGAAGTACAGAGATTGATATGAGAATTTGAAGGAGACCCAATAGAAGAACAAGAGATTGAAGGAGACCCATTGAGTGAGAAGACGTACCAGAAGTCGCAGGGACTTCGATCCGGGGGGAGGGGAGGAGAGAGAAAAACCCTAGGGGGGGTGCAGCTGCAGGGAAGTGAGCGAACAGAGAGAGGTAGAATGGCGGAAGTTAGGGTTTAAAAGAGAGATAGATGAGGAGGGGCGCTTTGCCCTAAAGATGGATGGCCAGGATTTATTCTTTCTCTTAATTGGGCCTGGGCCTGGGCCTTCATGATTTTCAACATGAGCCTAGAGCTCCAGGTTCAGTTCTACGCTCTTGGGCCCATAATAGGGGAGGGGTGGAACATCGAGAAGGACTGTGGGACCCAAACCCAACGCCATTTATATTAACTAGTTTGTGCCTGTGCTCATGCACGGGTATTTAAATGGTAAAATTTAATAAAATTAAATACTAACATAAGATATAAAGATTGTTTATGTAAGTATTCAATCAAAAGAATAGGGTGAAAAACTAAAAATCAAATATTCGAAGATATCATATACACTTGTTGAGAAAGATTTTTCTTTTTGGGCAAAGAAATGAAAATTTTCATCAATCATTTACAATTTGTCGTGTGGTCCCTAAAATGCATATTCGACTAAAATAAGTATAACTTTAAATGCCAAAATTATAGGTTTATTTAAAAAATGTGAATTCAAGCCTTTTTACATTATTATACTTTTATTCTTATAAATATTTCTAACTATAACGTTGTGAATTTAAACACCCCCTCTCTTTGTGCACCAAAAAGGGGAACCTCTTTTACGTCTCAAACATAAATATGTCTAGTATGGACCCGTGCCTTGCATGGTATTTGATAAAATAAATATTAAAATACTATTAAAAAATATTTAAATCATTATTTACTTTGCGCATAATTGAGCTTGCCAACTTAGAAGATCTATTGTGGTAAAAAATATGATCTAAACATACTTGACGATGAAAAGTAATGAACTACAAATATCAATGGCATTATTATCTTGACAAAGGACTCAATAAGTTAATTGATGGTATAGGATGATGATAACTCTCATTTATAGATGTATCAAAAACTAATTCATAGTATCCACTTCGCTAAATGTTTCTGAATACATAAAAATAGGGTAAAAATAGAAAAAAAATTAAACATAATATATATATATATATATATATATATATATATATATATATATATTTCTGTATATATATATATACATATATATATATATATATATATATATATAAGAATTGTCTGTGCGATAACTTTATGGATTACATGTAGACCCTTAGCGTCCAAATTCCATTAGTGTCTTCAATAGGTTGCAATCCAATAATTTGATTTGCAGCTTTGTTTCATTCCTTGTAATAAAGTTACAATTGCACACGTTAATTTAAAATCTAAACAAAATACAATATCATCTAAAATAGCCAATGCCAAAATTGATAAGTTCCTTTTCCTTGCTCTTCATGATAATAGGCTTGAACTTTGCTCCTAGTCATTTACAATATTGAAGTAACCTGCTTTAATTTCCCATGCTACATTGTCCATGCAACTCCATTTGCTATATTAACCCAAGTATTGCACGATATCTATTTGCATAATCAAGATTATATAAGTTAACATGTCAGATAAAACCACACCATAATTATCAAATGTTGCACTTGTACAAAACCAAGGATTCACACAACTTAATAAGAACAATACTAAGGCCGTGTTTGGTGAGGGGAACTGGAATGGAACTTGAAACCTGAGGATTCAAGTTCCTTTCCTTATTGTTTGGAGAGCATTTTAAGAAAAGGAACTTGATACCCTCAGGTTTCAAGTTCCCCTCTAATTCCCAGGAACTTGAAACCCCCACTTGACGAGGGGTATCAAATCCCCAACCCCCCGGGATCAGCTTTTTTTTTAAATTAAAAAAAAAAAAGAGGTAAAGTAACAATTAAAAACCCCAAGTCGGTGCTTTCTTCTTCCCCATTCATCCTTCGCTCTCCTCTTCCCAAACCCCAGACTCCATAGCAGCGCCCAGCCTCGCCGTTGACCTCCGAAGCCCGCCGCCACGTCGCCGTCGTTGACGACCGCACCTCCTGCCGCATCGTTGCCGGAAATTCCAGGTACAGGGCTTTTTTTTTTTGTTTTGTATAACGATTCCCCATTCATCCTTCTATCTCCTCTTCCCAAACCCCAGACTCCATAGCAGCGCCCAGCCTTGCCGTTGACCGCCGAAGCCCGCCGCCACGTCGCCGCCGTTGGCGACCGCGCCTCCTGCCGCGTCGTTGCCGGGAATCCCAGGTACAGGGATTTACCGTTGCTCGCACATGACTTGGGGAATCGATATGTTTTAGTTGGACTCTTTCGTATGATTGGGAGAGGCTAATATTCTATTAGAGTCGCTAGTGAATAGGTGGCATTCAACAGTTCCTAAATTAGATGCTGGTTGCTGGGGGCATGTCTATCAGACATTCAGGTGAGGTATATTCATCTGTGATATTTTCACAGTTAATGATGATGCTTCTGGCAGGGTCATAAATTTGAGGATTAAGGAGTTAGGATAGAAGAGGATGGACCCTTTACTTATATTCAGATGAATTTTTATGCTTATGGTATTGTAATTCCAGCAATGTTAGCTCTTTGTTTGCTGGCCTATGAGTTCTGCAGGAAATCTGCATTTCAGCTCTGTTAATCCTATACTCCTTTGTTGATGTTTCAGAACATTTTACATTAAAAATGCCATTTTCAGCATGATTTCAGTGCTGAAAGCTTGAAATGAACAGCTTTGATCGAATGTTGGTTTCTGGCAGGGTCATAAATTTGAGGATTAAAAATGCCAAGGACTGTGATAGCCTTAATTTAGTGTTTCTCATGTTGGTTTCTTTGATTTCTTTTCTCCATGGCTTTGCAAATCTAGCTTTAAATTTATGAGCAGCATTCAGGTATTGATCTTGCAATCCTCTAATTCATCTACTTTTCTAACAGGCGGGCTCCCCCTCTGGTTCCTTACAAGTTGAAGTGCGAGAAGGAGCCACTCAATTCTCGGTAACCTGCACTTTTTTTTTGGGGGGGGGTCATTGAAATATAGACACAACTTGCAGGATTAATAATAAGACATGGAATCAATCACCACTTGGCGCAGCAATAGTTTGATATTTCTTGTCAAACTATTGTATTCTTCGGGGAAGGGGGGAAGGAAGGGTTAGAATCATGGAACTATTGTCAATGTGTAAGTGGGAGTGTGCCTTTTTTTCTAAGTGCTACACATCAAAATATGTCTACTTCCTACACCATTCCTTGCTTTTATTTTGAACCCTAATTCAAATTAAGTACACTTTGAAATTCTTTTTTGCCCCGATTTGTTAGTTAGCTTTCTGTCTTATGCTTGCATTTTGTTTGTTGATAATTGTTTAGCCTTGGCCCACCTGACTTCCATCCTCAAACTCCAAATTGTCCGGAGGAGACTCTTACCAAGGAATTTGCCAAAATGATTTGAACAGAATATGGCTCCATCTCTTCAATTGTTGCGTGTGAGGAAGAGGAAGAAAATGCAGTTACAATTGATCGTTACAATTGTGCTTGTTATGAACGCTGTACTTTTGGTGATATTCATGTGGTTGATGATGGCTATTATTATTCATGAAACGCAAAGAGTGAAATTGTCCTATAGAGAAAAGAAGCGTCGTAGATTAGTAAATTTGAATAAGTTAATTAGAGATAGCGACGCTACTTGTAAAAGCGAGCTTCGCATGAATAGGCGTACTTTCAATATCTTATGTGAAATGGTTAGGGATGTTGGGGGTTTAACCGGTACTAGATATATGTCATTGGAAGAGATTGTTGCCATGTTTTTGTATACGTTGGCTCATCAGTTCAAAAATAGGACAGTAGCAAGTTATTTTTATCGAAGTGGAGAAAGTGTGAGTAGAAACTTCCATCGTTGTCTTCTAGCGGTTTTGAAGTTACATACGCATTTGTTGAAGAAGCCTACGCCTATATCAGAAGATTGTGAAGATAGTAGATGGAAATGTTTTAAGGTAAACCAACATTTACGTTTAAGTCCTAATGAACCTGAATACATCATATGTGTCTAAAAAGTTGTCTATCTATGTTGTTTTGTAGAATTGCATAGGCGCATTAGATGGTACATACATAAATGCTCATGTGCCTGTTGAGGATAGACCAAGGTATCGGACTAGGAAAGGCACTCTTGCTATGAATGTGTTGGGTGCATGCACACCTAATATGGAATTCACCTATGTGTTGCCGGGTTGGGAAGGATCTGCACATGATGGTCGTGTTCTTCGAGATGCACTTTCTAGGCCTAATGGTTTAAAAGTTCCTCAAGGTAATAATTACGCCAAATTCATATTTAGTGATCGCAATATTGTCACGATAATAAACAACTTTTTCTTTCCGTACTTGTCAAGGTACATATTATTTGGTAGATGCTGGATATACTAATTGTGAGGGATTCCTGGCACCATATAGAGGTCATCGATATCACTTGAAAGAGTGGGGGGATCGACAACCTGTAAGTGCAGAAGAGTACTTCAATATGAAGCATTCTAAGGCTAGAAATGTAATAGAGCGATGCTTTGGAATATTAAAAGGAAGATGGGGTATTCTTAGATCCCCTTCGTACTTCCCTATACGTACTCAGGGTCGTATAGTTTTTGCGTGTGCTCTATTACATAACATGCTCCGAAAACATATGCCCACGGATGACAAGGTGGTGTTCGAGGATGAAGATGAGGAAGAAGTTGGTGATGATGATGACGACGACATTGATGATGAAGTTGAGTATGTTACTCACATTGAAACATCTGATACTTGGACGACTTTTCGGAGTTCCTTGGCCCAAACTTTGTTTAATAATTGGCGGGTTAGGTCAAATAGGAATAGATAATGTATTACAGATATTTGTGTTAAACTTATGGTGTTATGATGTATGATGTTCTAAACTATGATGTATGATGTTTTAAACTGTGGTGTACTTATTTAAACTATGGTGTATTTGTTTCAACTATGGTGCACTTGTTACAACAAGGGTGTATTTATTTTATGTCTTTTATATGTGATTTAATGTGACATAGGATGGAACAGAGTCAAAATTCCCAAGGTGGTAGTAGGATCAAGGTTCTCAAATTGGAAAAGGGAAAAACAAGCGATTTTGGACTAAGGAAGAGGAGTGGGCTCTTATCCACGGAGTATTAGAGTTGAGCGCTGATCCTCAATGGAAGGCGGAGGGAAACTTCAAAAGTGGGTATTTGGTAAAGTTAGAGGAAATGATGAATGCAAAGTGTCCTGGAAGTGGTTTAAAAGCATACCCTCATATTGACTCAAAGACCAAATGGTTTAGAGACAAGTATAATGCGTTGGTGGAGATGTTTCGCACATCTGGATTCACTTGGGATGACACTACCAAAATGATCAAGTGTGAAAGACAATCTTATGATGATTTTTGTAAGGTAAGTTTGCTAATAATTTTCAATTTGTATTTATTGTTATCTTTAATATGTTGTTTTTTTTTAAATATTGTTTAATATTGCAGAATCATAAACATGCAAAAGGACTTTGGGGCGTTCCTTTTCCCTTTCTTGATGAGTTAGGGAAAATTTTTGGTGCTGATAGAGCTACTGGAGCTAGCTGTGAGGACTACGTAGAAGCTGTGGATAATTTACATAATGATAACGAGGCCATTGATCTTGACAAGGATGGAGAAGATGAAGAGGATGATGAAGATGAGATAGTTCAATCAGCTCAGCCATCTCCACAACTTTCAAAAAAAGCAAGAAAGGAGAAAACTACAACAGGAAAGGGCAAAAAGAGAATGTCAGAGGTTATTGACTTAACGTCAACTTTCACTAGTGTGTCTTCTGACATATCTAGTTCTATGAGTGGTATGAATTCTCATCTTGAAATAATTGCAAGTGCTTTCACTACTACTCAACAACATGAGCAAGTTATTATGGCTCGTGAATTACATTATGATCAAAAACAAAAGGAGCTTGATGCAAAACAGAAGGGTTTGTTCAATGAAGTGATGAAAGTTCCCGGACTCACTAGAGTTGAAGCAATGATGGCAGCGAAGAAGTTGGTTTCCGACGAAAGTAGCTTGACAATCTTCTATGAATGTCCTGATTATGAGTGGAAGAAAGATTTCATCCTCAACCTTATTCATCCGGACTTACCTCCATCTAGCTAGAGGTGACATGAGTTTCTTGTTTTATATTATGTTTATGATTTTATTACACGACACATGTGGATGTCAGTTTGTAATCCTTGCATGATTGTAAGTGCAAGGTGAACATTAACCTAGTTTATGCTTTTTTTTTGGTTTTTGTAATGGCTTTAGATGTCATTTTCTTATGTGAGTAGTAGAAGGTGAACATAAAATTCTACGTCAAATATTTGTTTTCAATGTTAATTATGTTCAGTTGATATGTAATGTTTATTGATTTATTAGATTGTGTTCTTCCAAATTTATGTATATGTTCATCAAGAAAAAATGACAAACACAAGTACAAAATAATTATTCAAAGTTTTGCAATTAAATCAAATACTCTTAAAATGTTCCAGAAATAACCTCTTAGAACTTTATTTATAAAAAATACAAGATAACAAAAGTCAAAACAATATTCATACTTCCATATAATTTTTCAAAACTGAAAACAGAGTTGATTCCATTCCAAAACTGCTCACCAAACAACAAGGACTGGAACCTGATTTCATTCCAGTTTTCACCAAACAACTGGGTTCAGGATTCAAGTTCCATACCCAACCCCCCAGGATTCAAGTCCTGATTCCATTCCATTCCAGTTTTTCTCACCAAACAGGGCCTAAAAACTATTTCCACATTTGTGCATTTAGCAGAAGGAAGCTCTTTCACTAATGATATCAATAGCCCAGCAACCAAACAACATCACTACCTCTCCTCCTTCGGGCATAAAATTCTGTCCAGATCAAGCAAGAGACTTAAAACTTTGTCCTGTAAAATAAAAATTAGAAAAATTAGAATAATGGCAATCTATTGAAGTGTCTCGTCCAATAAATTGATGGTAAGAAAAATGAAAAAATTGGAAAGTTTTATGGACCCAATAGGATACATAATTAGAGACTATGTAACGCATAATCATAATACGTTATAATTTTGACAAGTAGTTAGAAATAGACTAATTCTTTTTTTATTTAATGGAAGATTAATTTCTATGATGGAGATAGTTCTAATCATAAAAATAATTTGAAATAAGGTTGCACAAAGATGACCACAAAAACTATTGGAATGAAATCACAAATACTGAAAAATTCAAAATTATAATATACCTTCTATCTAGGAACATAATCTCCACACTTCTAATAGGTTGGGCTCTTTGCAGGCCTCTATTCTCCAGTGCCCATTATCAAAAGAAAAGGATGGGCAAAAAAAAAAAAAAATAAATATTGGAGATACTTAATCACGTAAAATTCTCCTTGCTTGCATTCTAACTCTCCATTCCTTCCTCTAATCTCCCTCCCTCCTCCTCCATCTCCTTCCACACCCTCTTCCTCTTACTTGCATTTGCACTGCCACCAGTGAAAGTGACTAACACTATCCACAACCGTCCAAAGGCCGTTGGAAACTGCCATCACCGCCGCCAGCCACCACTCTCCCTCTCCTCTTTCTTTGAAACTTAAGGATATTGAGGGGGAGAGGGGAGGGGGAGAGCCATAACCATGCATATATCCACCAGGGAGACGAAAATAATGAGAGAAAAGGAAGAAAGAGCGAGAGATTTGAGTGTGTGACAAACGATTAGATGCATGAGGGTAGTTAACAGCAAAAGAGAGAGAGGATGGGTGAGGAATTTGAGGGGGAGGGGAACCGAGCCGTTTAGCAGTTATCAGTTTTTTTTGGGGAAAAAAAAAATATTGAGGGTAGTTAATAGCATAAGAGAGAGAGTGGAGGGGTGAGGAATCTGAGGGAGCAGGGGAACCGTGGAGCAGTTATTAATTTTTTTTGTTGGGAAAAAAAATCGGGAGGTTAGTTGCCAGCAAAATAGGGAGAGGGAGCGGTAAGGAATTTGAGGGGGGAGGGAAACCGTTGGTTCCTCATTAGTTATCAAGGGTTTTTTTTTTTTTTTTTAGGAAAAAAAATTTATTTGAAAATTAGATGATAACCATCAATAATACTTCAAATTTTGAATTTTGAAACTTTAACATTTAAGTGGCACATGTTTTTAGCGGGATTGCACGAAATTATAGAATTTATCATTTCCTCATCAATGAGCCCATTACACTTTTTTACATTTATAATATAAAGATTCCATGCACTAATCAAGCGCGAAAGAAGACCCAAATCAGTTACAAATGGTTTTTTTTTTAACTTTTCAAAACCCCATTATTTTTAATGATCCCCTTTCTAAAAAATAAAGTTCATGTGGTCCGAATTGCACCACTTTAGCGGGTCTATAGATCCAAAATTACCATATAAGTGTTGTAAATCTTTTTATTGTATAGGATGTCAGTTCTCTTAATTAGTAAGGTTTTTATTTATTGTTGTCAAAGGGGTATGTTGAAAATTTGAATTCCGTTAGATCGGCCTTTGCGCGCTATTTATATATTAAAAAAATAATGTTTTCATTGTAATTAATCTTATTATGCAAAGTTTTCATTCGTTCTCCACCATGTGAATCAGAATGTAATGATCAATGTAGACACAATTCAAATTCAGAGTTCTAATACCAATTCTTATAAACTCTATCAATCAAACTGACACGAGAGCACCTATATTTTTTTGGAGGTAGATCATTTTGGCCTTGTTTGGTAAACAGCTTTTTGAAGAGCTTTTTGACCAAAAAGAGCTTTTTTGACCAAAATTAGCTTTTTGATCAAGTGAAAAAGCTAACTTGGGTGTTTGGTAAAAGAGTTTTTTAAAAGAGCTTTTTTGGTCCAAAAAACTAATTTGAAAAAGCTAATTCCATTAGCTTTTTGAAAGAGCTTTTTGAAGAATTAGCTTTTTGTCTCACAACTTTATCAGAAACAGCTAATTTTACCAAACAGTTTTTCAACAAACAGCTAATTCAAACAGCTAATACAAACAGCTAATTCAAACAGCTAACAGCTAATACAAACAGCTAACAGCTGTTTGCCAAACAGGGCCTTTATATTCCACCTTTTTGGAGTCAAATAATGCTATATCTCTTGATGCATGTCCCACTTAATTTTTATGCATGTATCATTTAATTCAACTAGTAAAATTTTGCACCAAAAATAAAACAGCATAAAATAAAGTTTATTAGATTGCGTTTTCCAAAAGAGAGAGATTCTCACTGGACTTGCATTTAATATAATGCAATCAATCTTGTATTGCAAGCACGATTACAAAGTTATAAAACTACTTACATCCAACCAAATATTACGGGGCCAAAATTGTTGCTCATTGACAAAGACAAACAAACGTTTTGTTATAGGACTGTGTGATCAAGACTTGAATTTGTAGATCACACAACTACGCATTTGAATTATGAAATGTCTGCCTAATTACAACCACGGTAAGGCCCCAAAAGGAGCCCCTGACCTAAAACAAGGAAGCATAAGATGTTTTAAGAAACCGATCACACTATTCACTGCAATACAAATTAGCTGCTAATTATTTCCTTCCATTATATCAGAAATTGCAATCCCTACTCTCAGAGAGTATTTAACCAAGAAAGAATCACATTAGCACCTTTCTCCCATGAACAATCCAGCATCATGTCATGGGCTACCCCTGCCACACAGACTGGTGACACGCCATAGAACCTCCCCGTTTCATTGAGTCCTTCAGCATCCTACAAACGTTGTCACGTAACCCACCATTAATTAAAACTTAAAAAAAGAAGAAAGAATATCACCCAAGTATATATGAAATAAGAATGTGGCACATTCAGTTAGAAATGAATTACAAATTCTGAGGACCAAAAAAATAATGAAGCAGATGCAGGAGTGGTCGGGTTGCATGCTGAAGGCCCCAACAAACGCCCTCCCCCAAGAGAGAAAAAGGAAACCCAAAGGACTAGAGTTTCTCGCTCTCTGGGACCCACATTGTTTAATCCACTTCGGAAGAAATATATTGGGAAGAAGATTATACCACTATGAAGTCGTCTTTTGCGCCTACGACGAGCACTTGAATAGAAGATTCTGGCACAGAGGGAACAGGCAGGGAAGCATTTAGCTTCCTCAAGTCAAACAATGGTAACCTCGAACTTTCTTTCATCAACTCTTGATACCTACAGTAGCAAAGAAAGTAGGCCACGTCAGTATTACAATGTAATATTGGAGCAAACTGAAGTACACAATTGTTGCCTACTGTCAAATGCATCAAATTGTGCAGACAGTAAGACCAAACTGTCTGAAACTTACAAATACAAGAATTCTTGTGCTCTATGTTAGTAGCTACAACATCAATGAGAAGAATGTACATGAACAAGAAAACAATCAAATGCCTTTTGTGATAATAAACAGCAGTTAAAGGATCATGAATGCCTCCGGTCTACTAAGAAGCGGCAGAAAAAGAAAAGAACGGGGCGGATGAAAATCATGACCATCCTACAATGTCAAGTATCTGAAACAATCGGAGTAAAGATGTCTAACCAACCATTGGAGTAGATGATCCTCCATCTCGGCTGAGAAAAATGTTTCCTTGCAAAGTGGCAAGTCAGTCTGAAAAGCCTTTGCTGCTAAGCTACGAGTCACCTGACAGGTGGTTTCACCCAGTTCAGATTCTGAGGCATAGAAGTATAAACACCGTAATATGGTATTATAGCTAAAGGAAAATTGAAAGGTCGCATCGATTTCCCTAAAATCAATTTTCCAAATATGACTAAACATTAGCACAAAACTAGTGTAACTTGATGGCTGAAAATGGCAAATAACCCCCTTTAACATGAATGTGATGCAAAACACAGTTGCCAGCCCAACCAATGGATCTGACATAGCAGTCAACTCAAGACTAAAGTAGAGAAGTTATGGACCTCGAAGGAGCATGCAGCCAAACTTCTACTAAGGTATTTAACTGAGGAAGAGCCAAAATAAGCAACTGAATAAGACTCCGCAGTTGGCCTGTTCTCTTACTAACTCGAAATTCAGATTTTGCTCGATGATTGTATCATAGAAGATCCAAATAATTAAGCCAGTTATTCTGTCATGAGCTGAAAGGGTGCACCAATCTCCTTATTAAGCAATGCAAACATCACCTTGGAATAACTGAGTCATGCAAGTATCTTAATTTAGGATTGATTTAAGGATCCCTGCATTCCTCTAAGGAATAAGACGATAAGTAATCGCACATGTTTTTTGCAGAGTACTGTTGGAAGTATCAAAAGCTCATCAAAATCTCTCTCGATAATGAGGATCGATTGAGAGCTTTTGGTAAGCTCTTTGAAGATAACCAGTCAGATACGTTGCAGCTTAATATTGTGTAGATGAATTGAACAGATTTGTAACATTGGCTGACATAAGCAATTTCATAGGGCCTCCAACATGCCACAAAATTATAGGAAGGCAATAAACATTTCGACCATACTGGAAATTTTCCACTGAGGTCTAGTAAATACATACGGCAGTCAATAAAGTACAACCTCAGGACAATGTCTGGAGTAATTTCCAGATATCCTAAAATCAAAATATATGATCCAATAAAATGGGGAATTCCATTATCCAGCTACCCTGATGATTTCACGAGGGATATTTCCGTCCTCTGAGGAGCATAAAAGTAAACATCACTTCTTTAGATGAAACTTATAGGCTGTAGCTCATCCATGCATCAACCAGTTACTGCAGTTTACTCATATAAGTTTATCCATCCCTTTGTCATTTGAAAATGCAATTTGATTCGCAGAACAGCGAAATGCCAGACTCAAAATCAAATGATTATAAGAAATGAAAGAAGTAATACCTTGAAAGCAGCAATAGGTTTGGAAAAGAGGTACCTCCACACCAATCCACTAAGCATCAAGAATGGTTAGAATTATTGTATCAGCCATTTAAGAAATGCTATTCAATTCCTTACGATGATTTTGAGAAATAAAAATAGGAAATCACCTATTGCCTGAAGGAGGCACGGAGCAGACAAGTGCACCTCCTGCAAGCTCTGGATGTGAGTTTTTACCTACATCAAAGCAAGTTAGCATGACTCATGCTAAACACAACCTCTGTTCAAAGAGAAATTCAACGGAGCAATGAATTCTGCGGAAATTCTGAAGCTGCATAAGTTTAATGTTCTCTCATATCAAGAAAGCATCAAACCTCTCTTTCAACAGCCAATGATATATGTTCTTAAATGTCCATGTTGGGTTTTATGGCCCAAAATTCAAGTCCCGGCACAGTGGGACGACGCTACGCGAACACGGCGTGCCACGACGAAGGAGCACCAAGCCGAGAGGGGCAGAAAATTGGCACGGCCGTGCCATGTGGCACTGGGTTACCGTGCCACGTGGCACGGTCGTGCCACGTGTCTTTTCGCCGCCTCTTTCGGATGGCGGCTTGGGTTTCTGTCTCCGAGAAGGATTCCTCCTGACGGCTAGGGTTCTACTTTAAAGGGAAAACCCCTACTGTTTAGACCCTATATAAAGGGGGTCAAGCCTAGGATCTAATTAACTCCTGATCTCCAGTACTCATACATACATTGAGAGGTAGAAGTACCTTGTGAGAGATTACAATAGAGAGGTTGTAATTCTGCTCTTAGATCAAATCACTGTGGTGATTGTGATCGTGTTGTATTCTTCCTACTCATAGTGAATTATTCTGGTGCTGCCGCCGTCCGTGGTTTTTTCCCGATTTGGGTTTTTCACGTTAAATCTCTTGTCTTCTTATTTCTGTTTTCTGTTATTCACTTGATTTCTGAATTTCTAATTCATCCTATTGCTTCCGCTATACTGTTATTTTGATATTAATCCTAACAAGTGGTATCAGAGCTTTGATTATAGGATGTCTTCTATCATGAAGGTAGATACTCAAAAATTCAATGGGGAGATTAGTTTTAATCTCTGGAAGGTGCAGATGAGAGCAGTTCTCATTCAGCACGGGTTGTGGAAGGTTCTGAATGGACCTCACGTAAAACCTGAGAAGATGACAGAAGAACAGTGGGCTGAAGATGTAAAGAAGAGACGTGGGTCGTTGACGGAGGACGAATGGGAGGAGCTGGAGCTGAAAACGGTTTCATCCATACAGTTGTGCTTGGCACCACATGTTCTGCGAGAGGTGCTAGATAAGACAACTGCGGTGGATCTTTGGGCTCGGCTGGAGGAACTCTACATGACGAAGAGTCTCGCCAACAAGATCCGTTTGAAGGAAAGGTTGTATACCTTTCGTATGGCTGAAGGTAACCCTGTCCAAAAGCATTTGAATGAGTTTAACTCTATTCTTGTTGACTTGAAGAGTCTAGATGTGAAAGTTGAGGATGAGGATAAGGCTATTTTGCTTGTTGTGTCGTTACCCCCTTCTTATAAACACTTTAAGAAGATTATGCTATATAGTAATTCTAATACTATATCGTTTGAGGATGTTAAGTCAAACCTGTTGTCTAAGGAGAAGTTTGATCTTGACATTCATGCTGATTCTGTTGAGGGATTAGCAGTAAGGGGTACAACAACTGAAAAGGGGAACGGTAATAGGAGTAAGAACCGTTCTAAGTCTAAAAATCCTCATGCTGGTAAGACCTACAATTACTGTGGTAAATTGGGTCATATTATTGCTAAATGCTGGAAACTGTAAAAGAAGAAGGAGAAAGAGGAAGATAATTCTCGGGAGCCTGCTGAAGTTTCGTTTACTGAATCTGTTCTCTTGGTGACGTTCTGTTTGCTACCTCTACTGAAGGGGGGAGCGATTCTGATTGGATTCTTGATTCTGGGTGTACCTATCATATGTGTCCTCACAAGGATTGGTTTTCAACATATGATCCAGTTGACTCAACTGTTGTTCACATGGGCAATAATGCCCAATGTAATGTAACTGGAATCGGTACTGTTAAAATCAAGACCCATGATGGTGTTGTCAGGACTTTATCGAATGTTCGTCACGTTCCTGACTTGAAGCGTAACCTCATCTCGTTGGGCACCCTTGAATCCAAAGGGTGCAAATATTCAGCTGAACGTGGAGTTCTGAAGGTCTCAAAGGCAGTAGGATTCTGCTGAAGGGTTTGAGGCAAGGAGGCCTCTATGTCTTGCAGGCATCTACTGTGACAGGTTATATGAAGGAAAGTTCATATAAGTCATCTCCCAGAGCTAAGTTCAAGCATTGTTTGGACTTAGTTGGCATTCGCAGTATTTGAGGGCCCTGCGGGGCATAGCCCCATAAGGGGCATCACCCTTAGGGGTGAGACGACGGCGACGGAAAGTTGAAGATTGGAGATTTTGGTCCAAGGTAGAGATTGTTGAGTTTTATGGCCCAAAATTCGAGTCCCGGCACAGTGGGACGACGCTGCGCGAACACGGGCGTGCCACGACGAAGGAGCACCAAGCCGAGAGGGGCAGAAAATTGGCACGGGGGTGCCGTGCCATGTGGCACTGGGTGATCGTGCCACGTGTCTTTTCGCCGCCTCTTTCGGATGGCGGCTAGGGTTTCTGTCTCCGAGGGGGATTCCTCCTGACGGCTAGGGTTCTACTTTAAAGGAAAAACCCCTACTGTTTAGACCCTATATAAAGGGGGTCAAGCCTAGGATCTAAATAACTCCTGATCTCCAGTACTCATACATACATTGAGAGGTAGAAGTACTTTGTGAGAGATTACAATAGAGAGTTGTAATTCTGCTCTTAGATCAAATCACTGTGGTGATTGTGATCGTATTGTATTCTTCCTGCTCATATTGAATTGTTCTGGTGCTGTCGCCGTCCGTGGTTTTTTCCCGATTTGGGTTTTCTACGTTAAATCTCTTGTCTTCTTATTTCTATTTTCTGTTATTCACTTGATTTCTGAATTTCTAATTCATCCTATTACTTCCGCTATACTGTTACTTTGATATTAATCCTAACAGTCCACAACTTTCATCTCTGTGTCATCTCAGAGAAGAGATTGCCTACTCAATCTCAGTTAAATTTTATACTTCAAATTCCAGTTAATAGACCATATCCAGGACGTCTGGAAAACTAAGTTTACAGAAACATAGTAGTGGAAGAAGGAAGCTGGATTTACCTACAATATCCTTGTTTCGTATGCTTGCAATGTAATACTGAACAATAAGCCCGCCAAATGAATGCCCGAGCAAAACAGTGGGAGATGTAACTTCTGTCTTCAGAAAGTGTGCAATGTCTGCAGCATGTGTCTACTGCACAAGTAGGAACAACTCGTGAAATTAAGATGATTACAATATTATACAGACAACAATATGCAATAAAAGTTACAGGGTTTGTATTAGAGTAGCTAAATTCGGGAAACTGAGAATGAAAGGGATAAGGAATTTTGTCAATGAGGCCGCATTACCTGGAGGGTACCAGCAACCTTATCAGCCGGAGAATCACTTTCGCCCTGGCCAAAAGCAAATGTAAATTCACATCACTGGAATTCATTAATGATGATGTGGGCAAACAGAATAAAAGATCCTTTGCATTTTCTTCCATTGAAACGCATCTCTACTTTCCCTAGTCCATATTACTCTTTGTTTAATAAACCACAATACCATACACCACTATGCAATGCCATCATCCGACAAATATGAAAACCTGTGAAAATTTCCATATTCACAATTGCCGATTGCATTTCACCACGATTCATATTGGTATCCCACAGGCAAGGGAGATGCAGGAAGACGAAATGCAGCAATATCAGGCCCAAATAAATAAACTCTCCAACTTATATTCAAGGCAATTCCCATAACAGGTCCAATGTACCACTAACAACGAAAATCTTTTAGAACCTATAGAAAACCCTTCCTCTCGTTCCATACATGACATGAACAAACAGACCCACTTACATATGCGAAGAAAGGACAGGACCCAGAAGCATAAATGAGATGAAACTCATCTAGATTACAATTTACACGCAATTAGACATTCTTCTAATTCGGTTAGAGAGAGAGAGAGAGAGAGAGGACAGAGTGACCTGGGCGAGCAAGCTAAGGGCATAACAGTCGAAACCGTGATTAGAGAAGAAGGGAAGCCAATGCTCAGCCCAACACCAGGCGGCGTGGAAGCTGCCATGGATAAACACAAGGGGTGGCCTTTGCCCCTTTTCTCTCTCATCCTCAATTGGGGTTTTCGCCTTCTGAGTAATGACCTCCATTTTCAGACCCGATGGAAGCTCGTGAAAGAGACGAGTCTGGCCTTGTTTCAGCAGGTATGACACTCCCATCTTGTACCCACTTGAGCTGAGAGCAGCGATGGGTTTCAATGGTATTCTTTGAGCCGACGTACTTGTTCTGCAGAGAGAAAATGAAGGGAAGCAAAGTATGGCGGCCATTTTCGGATGTCTGGAAGACAGATCTGTGGGAAATGAGAGAGCCCGGTGGTGAGAAAGTACGAACGTTGGTGGAAGTAGAACTTATCTTGGGTTCCTACAGTTCCTTGGGATGACACATTTGTATACTTTTTTTTTCCCCTATTTCTAGCAACAATTGTTAAATGAGTACCAATTAACTCAATTAATGAAAATTTTAACATTTATTTTGACAATTAAGTTTAAATTCTATTGACCTTAACTTTGGTTGCATCAAATAAAAAGGTAAAAGAAGATATAAGTGATAGTAAAAATAAATTACAAAGTGAATCCGCAATATAATTTATTGGAAAATTTCTTATTGAATATTAGTCATGATGTTAATTTCTATACCTAGTTGATATAATTATTTTTTGAGCTTGATGACAAAGGTACAATCTCATATTTGTCTTTTGTTCTTTTTGATGGTTAAAAAAATAGTCGAGCTTATTTACTCAAAATTTTTATTCTTGAAATTTTAACGTATTCATTTAAATAAACATTTCATAATTTAATGGAGTACTGAAATTGAGCAATCTAATAAAAAAAAATTCAAGAAAAATCAATCTCTAGTCACAGTTTTATATGTGTGTTTACACCATTGTTAATATAGTGTTATTTATCATATATTTTATTTAAATGTGAAGAAAAATCAAACGTATTTTAGGGATAAGTATCTTACAAATATTCATATACAAGTTCATAGTTTGCTTAACACTCATGAACAACTTTTACCAGCTCAATACAAGTATATGCTTTTGCTTATGTTGTTAGTTCAATCCAAGTATCATAGATTTCAACAAGGTGTATTTTAATAGACTTTTTCATTAAATTCCAAAAGGTCGTACACAAATTGTTATCCCATATTTGTATAGGCAAACGTCATGAAGTATTATATTAAATTTGTTAGACTACGTAAAAGCTTAAAAAAAAAAAAAATCTTACAACAATTATATTACACAAATTTATCTTTTTGTGTTTGAAGAAATACACAAACTCATCTTACTTAAGAGGTTTCATTTTTATTGTCTCATAGGCCACACGGCGCATTTTAGAAATGAGGACTATATAAATATAGAATAGGAGCTAGAAGATTGAAAAACCACTACATATGTAGGGCTGGCAGTGGATCGGGTTCGGGTTCGGGTCGGGTGAACCATCATCCTCATCTATCACCCGCTTTAATTTACTTCATCCAACCCACCTATCATCCGTAAAAATCTAATTCTATCCATCCATCCATCATTTACGGGTGAAAACGGGTGGATCGGGTTGTTAACGGATGATAAAAGTTTATATGTAATATGTTAGTAAATTTATATAAAAAATAATTTTTGTCTTTTGAAAAGTTTTAAAAAGATACACGGAAAGAATAAATATCATATTCATCATATTAATTTCGACGAAAATCATAAAATTAAAAATATAATTGTCCAAAAAAATGAGTAAAATTTAAAGGACAAAAATAAAAAGTATAACTCATTACAAATAGGAGATAAACAAATGGATGACCAAGCGGGTGACGGATCGGGTGGTAGGTCAGATGGAGCATCACCCGCATCCAATCCAATTCGTCAAACCATCATCCATCATCCATATATTTTGAATTTTCACCCGCTTTTTTAGATCGGATAGAATGAATATTCTACGGGTGTGGGTGAAATTACCACCCCTAACATATGATAATTCGAGTATATAAAATTAAAATTATGTTAATAAGTTACTACAAAGGCAGTTCTTGTCCCCCCCCCCCCCCCCCAAAATCCAGAAAGTGACGGCCCAATGAGAATAAAGGCTCACCTAGTCGGGTATAGCCCAAGAAGAGCAGGTCGGCCTTTGTGCATAATTTGGGCAGAGGTCGTGACCCGGCTGCCCCAGACGGAGCGGGGGAGAGAGAGAGAGAGAGAGAGAGAGAGAGAGGCAATGCATGTGGTGATGTAATAGCCTAATCGGGATTTTGACAAAGAATTTGTATTGAGTTCTTGCACTATTTTGGGGATTTCTCAAGATGATGAGTCCTCGGCCGGGCTATGAAGATCGTTACTCAGTTTATTCCAGGTAAAAATTTGTGGGTCGTTAATTTCTTTGCATTGACTGTGGAACCCTAATTTCTGAAGCTGCTATTATCTTTATTGTTGAATTTTAGCATATGGGTTTTCGTGATTTCATCATTTATGTGTTTACACACTGATTGCATTACAAGGATATGCTGAATTTTGGAACTTGGACGTGGAATGAACCTTGGAATGATTACAGATACAATGGAGCTATGTAGAAGTTACACTTTCCTGAAATTCTATCATAAGCTAAATTTTGAAGTGGTTCTGGAACAGCCATGGTGAACGGGGAGTGTGGTTGACTGGAGTGTGGTTTGTCCTTACGGGATCGAATCCTGAGCTCGAGCTTATTAGGGCACCATCTTCTTTGATATGTGGGTTGTCATAGGTTTGAATTGATGGGATCTTATGCTTAGTACGAGTGGATGAGCTATTGTATCTAAGGGCCAAAGAGCTGGTGTTCATATGGGCTTGATGCATTGACCTCATAACATTACTTTTCCTTCGCTTATTGAAGGACCTAAAACTTATCTAGATTCTAAGGATGTCTTCAGGGTTGAGATTAAGAATGGTTATCAGCAATGAAACCTGTGGAGATTATCTAGGGTATGGTTTTCAAATGCGTGCTTCCTGTGCCAGCTAGCTTGATTGTTGAATTAAAATTGTTGAAACTGACTTTGAAGAAGGGAAAGTAAAGATTAAGGATTTCCCGTGATTTTTTCTTTAGGTGATTAGGTACATGAAGCTCGAGCAGCTTATGGAGAAGTACGCTGAGATGGAAGTTGATTGAGCATAAAACATAAACATCTTATGTGTATGGTTGCATTTATGATTGCTTCCAACTCCCCCCTTCATATCTTTTTCCTTTGGGTAGGTTGCTTTTCTCTCTTTTCTGCCTTTTTTTTTTCTGGTTCCTTTCTCCCCCGGGGGGGGGGGGGTGTTGGAGGTCCTGAGAAAATTCAAGGACACTTTGTCACTCTTGAGCCATTGACCCCTAATGTCAACATAAAACAGATTCATGATTTTAATGCAGTCCGGTTAATTTACCATTGACTAAGCGTGACTTGATTCATCTGTAGAGTTAGACTTAGAGAGGCTTAAATCCAGGCGATAATGTGACAGAGAAGCTTAGGGCTGAGCGGATTGGCATCACCTTTTCTTTTCATTTTCCCCTTTTGGGTATATAGCTAGTAAACCTGATTGGTTCGCACATTGGATGCTTTTTCATGCTTACAGAGAAGGCACTATATCCCAGACTCTACCTATTGCGTACTTATTGCCTGCTTGAATAAACTTAGCAATTGTTTCGAGGGTTGGGGGGGGCGCATCGGTGTTAGGTTGGCATCTAAAGGGGACCACTAAAGGCTATGGCGTTTCTTTAGCATTATACAGTTCAAATTGTATCTAAGTGCCATACCTGCTGTAGAGAGATTTTTAAAATCGTCCACTTTGCCATTTTAATTTTATTTTGTTAAAATTGCTACTGTAGAGAGATTTTTGATCAAAAATGCCACCATAGAACTTAATAAACCATTTGTAGCAGGTTATTTGGTGTTTTATTTCTAATAATAATAATAATAATAATAATATAATAATAATAATAAACCATACCTTCATAATAATAATAAACGATACCCTCACTCTCTCCTTCCCTATCAGCTATAATTAGTCAAGCACCCCTATTGACCGCCACCCCGATGATTGCCACCATAGCTATCCCTATTCCGGATCACCACCACGGCCTACAACCATTGGAAGTTTACCCCCCCTGTAGGCACCCCTCCATTCTTCTCCACCTCGTCATCGACTCACCAATCACCATTCCAGTATCCCACACCACCTTAATCTCTCTCATCCACTTCGTTAGCCCCAAAATCCCAAATCTTCCACCCTAGTTTCCTTAATTAGTTAATCAATCAGTGGCAACAGATTCTGGCGCCTAATTTTGTTAAAATTATGATGGGTTTGTCTTTTTTTTTTTTTAATGGGTATGATTTAGGAAAGATTAGTGTTTTCTGCTTGATTTGTGGTAGTTTTGAGCTTGTTCTCGATCTTGGTGTTTTGGAATGGGAGCGAGATTGATGGAGGAGACAGACAGGGTTTAATTGCTAGGTGTTTTGCCAGTTAGTGGTGCCGTGACAATCGAGCAACAGTGCTTTGGGGGGGATGAGGGGTGGCAGTAGTGGTGGGGCTAGTGGCGGCAAGAGGTAGCCGATGGGAGCATGGTAAGGAGTATGGGTTTAGTATTAATATTAACATTACTGCTGCTAGGTAATAGTGGTGTATTTGACCAAAGTTTTTGTTTACAATGGCATATTTAGCAAAAATAAAGGCTCAGTGGCAAAATGAAAATTTTTGAGAAGTACAGTGGCAGTTGGATTTAAGAACTCAAGGGGCAGATGGGGAGAGTGTGAAGAATGAATGAGGTTTGGTAAAGTGGAATCCTGCCTTCATGTTGATGGCTGTACAAAGTTCGGATTTTTATGGCACTGTTGGAGTTGGAGAATTTTCTAATTCTCAATATCCCTTAGCATTTTTGAAGAATTTTCTAATGATGTTTGCAAGTCTTGGCATGAGATATCCATTGGGATTTGCTGGAAGCTCATAAGTAGATGCAAGGGATTTAATAATGTTGTCTTCTGGGATACCTATGTGCAATTAAAGCAAAATAGCAATCACTCCATGAACAAGAGCTGAAGATTGGACTATCAACTATTAGTAGTTCTATGAACATATGTTATTTTCCAAAATAAGTGTTTATGTATTTTGTATTCTTTTGGATCTGTATGCTATGGTTAATGCTGAGATGCTGTTTATATTGCTAATACCTTGTTTTTCAATAGGCAAAGCCCTTTGCGAATTATACATATTCTCGGCAACTTCATGAGAATATGGTCTATCTACTCCATGTACCACTATTTGTCTCAGACAGGATCTTCAGGTGTACTATTTATATTCAGTTGCTTGGTTCCAGCATCCATGATCTTTTTGATTTTGCAAAAACCCTGGAAAGGGAGACCACTTTCCAACACACAGGTCAGGAAGCATGAAACGATAGGATAAGATATTCAACTTAATTTATAGTGAGTGCATCATTCGGTTTTGTTGATGGCTTCCAGGTGGTACCCTCTATGATAAATGGAGCCATAACAGCTTTGTACTTCATCCTTTGGGTGAAAGGAGTAAAATCATGTGGCCCTCTTCGGTATGTTTTTTTAAGTCTAGAAATTCGACTAAGCTTCTCTTGATTTAATACTCTGAATGGTTTGGGGACGGATCAGTCAATGATTAACCCCAAAAGATGGGAAGAGTTGCTGGAAAAATGTGATGCTGCCTAAGACATGTACATTAACCGTAATCCTGCTTTTATTTATTTTTTAACATTATGTTTGCATCCAGTCTGTGCATCTCTCTCCCCGCTCCCCGGCTCCCTATTGTTTCATGTTGAGATACGGTTGACAATATAATTGTATACAGAGCAATTCTGGCAGAGTATTCTGGTGCTGTACTTGGAGTTTTATCTGCTGTTTTATATGGACGTAGGGGTCATATGTGGAAGAAGGTACCTTCATTGTCTTTTATCTTTTTTACTTTCTGCCCCCCTCCTCATACTAAGCTGCTGAGTTGGTTTGCTTGGTTGTCTGCCATCCTTGAAAGTTCGAATCATCTATTAATGTTATTAGAAATCAGCCCTTTAAAAGGATTGAGGTGTTGATTTAGAGCCCAAGGATACGTTTCTGGGTTTGCACTGCAACTTCTCCTGGTGCAGTAGCAATTGAAATTCTGAGTTAAATGTGGGCCGTGAATTATCATCTACTCAATATAGTTGTCAAGAGCTGAAACTCCAAAACCCATTTTGATTGTTCAAACTTCAATTCTGGCAGTGTGTGAAAACTGAAAAGTGACTTGTTTGCATTCTTTCAGGTGGGTGGACTTGTTGCAATGCTCGCATCGCTTTACTTCTTATCTCAAGGATGGACCATGGCTACATATTCTCCTTTTTATATCCTTAGGATCTCTGATTGATCCCTTTTCTCTTGCGAATTGAGGGAACAAGGGTTTCGCTTTATTTTTTGCTTGCTAGCAATCAGAAAAAATATTGCAATTTGAGCGAGAACTTAACCATAGGATACCATTCAGAGAGAGCATGGATTCTGATGCAAAGACAAAAAGATTGCCAGGAATGAAGGAAATGGTCATACCTATGTTTGCAGGAATATTATCAGCTTTCAGAAGGGTGATTGCAAGGCGTATTTCAATTAAGGTGTTAATCTGCTTCTATAATTCTAGTGTTTTCTGCACCCTTTGTTATAAGCTTTGCTTGTAGTTTTTTGACCGTTTATTTACTCTCTCCAGAATCAACTTAAGAGACGCCTTCATGCAATTACCATTGCCTCTGCAACATGTTTCATGTTTCCAGTCGCCATGTGGGACGTGATATTGGTAAACTAGAACTGCGGATCTTTCATAATTATCATGCTTTTTCCCCCTGTTGGCAAAGTTGAATTGAGGAACACAGTACTTGATGTTATGTTATGTTAGGTTACTTGTTCGTTTTCCTAACATTCATTTAATCCTGTGCATTTGTATTTTAGGGGACAGCTCCTGACAGCAGCAGAGAGTTGCATTTTGCCACATGGCCTTACCTTAGCACTGTCCTGTTTGCAATTATTTTGATATTCTATGTTGAGAATATTGCTGAAGAAAGGTACCTAAGCAGTCATTCTAAATGCTTTAATGTTTCAAGCGTTCTTTTAGTTCAACTGTTTTCGGTGAAGTTGTGGCTGAATCTGTAGTCTGCAATCTCAGCTTTAAAAATTGCAGTCCTCTGTTCTTCTAGTGTCCAACCCCCCTTTCTTTCTCTTTTTTTTTTTGGGGGGGGGGGGTGTGATTACAGTTCATCTATCACAATCGTACCTTGCTATTTAGAATCGTAAATGCCTATTCATGGGATTTAGGAGAACTACATCCTAGTTCAAGACTACCAAGAGTAATTCGTAATGCCAGTGATGGTGCCTGCTGCCTGCCGGAATGTGGACTTGAAGCTAGGATCTTTTTTCGTTATGAAAGAAGGATTTTGTTTGTGGAAGGTCTACATTGTTATGCAGATATGTAGTGTCATTGGGAAGTGGAAATACATTGCGCATTCAACAGCAGTAACGCTCCTTGCAACCCCCACTTTATGAAAATTCGAGATGTATGTTGTCTTACTTTCGGCAAGAGTTGTGAGAGGTTGATTCCAAAATCCCTCGGAAAAGGAACTGGTAACAAAATACAAGCAGTGATGCTAGCAGGTAGGCTCGATTAATAGTAGAACAGCGATGCAGGGAGGGGAAACAAAGATGTATTCAAGAGCAAAGGACAAAGCCAAAATCTCTATTTTTTGGGGTTTTTTTTGGGGGGGGGGTGGTTAAGGAATTAGGGGGCACTGTAGAATATTGCATTCCACATATTCTGTTATTTGTCAATCTTCAACCCCCTAAATTCTGAAATAGCCATAGGTGCTCAAAACTAGCCGGCTGGCCTGCTGGTGTCTTTGATCCACATAGACGTTTTCCCCCAAGTAAAATATACTAGGCATATTGACCTGGTCATCATTGAAGTTGTATTCCTCATATTCTGTTGTTCCCGTACCCAAGCCAACATCTGTAGCCTTTTGATTGTTATACAGTTCCTGTTTAGTGTCCACACATTTCCCGTCAACTACGATGACATCTTTGTTAGCATGCTCCACTAAACTGTATCCCACACCATTCTGGTGAGCTTATACTGATATGGTTATCTCAATGTCGCTCCCTTCATATGTGTTAATTGCTCAATTTTTTAATTCAGAGAATACTCATTTAATTTAGTAGCATGTTGAAAATGGAAGCATATTGCGGAGGAAGGGCACTGTAGAATATTGCATTTCTCCATAAAAGTACCAGATTGCAACTGGGGGAAAACACACTTTTCCTTTTCCCCCCTCTTTGTTTCATCTTTGCTTCGGTGAGGTTTTACCAACTCTCTTAGTCAAGATGCTTGTGTGTCATTCACTAAAGTATTCATCGGGACAAAAAACTTTTTTAAAAAAATAGTGAAGTATTCACGCTGCCATGCCTGCCTGTTTAGCTGCTTCTTCCAGCTTTGTTTTAATAACCTGTCTGGATTCTGTCTGTGTAGTTACGGAGCTATGTAACTACTGATGGAGTTGTCTTGTCTCATCTCTCTAGATTACACATGGTGTTTTCATCTCCTAAGCATCTTATGGTTGCTGGAGGATGTATTATTGTCATGGAGATTATGTACAAAATGGATTTTTCACTACCAGGATTCCTAATTTGCTGTGCCATTTTGAGCTTTGGTATGTTTCATGAGACTTTTTCCTATGGGTCAATTTCGTAATTTTCCAAATCCGTCATATGATAGTGATATTGTTTAAGGTGACCCCCCCCCAATCACAATAATTTAAATCATTTTGGATTGGACGAGACCTAATTCAGGATGAGAGGATAGGATATATCTGATGGGAAAAAGGTAAATTGTGGTTTGGGGGTAATTTTGAAAACTTCACTAGAACTTGTTGACAAGCTTACATGAGGGAGACTGAAATGTAATCTTGTGGGATGACAATTCCTGCAACGAGGAATCCACATAAACTGCAACAGAGATCAGACCACATAAACTGCAACAGACATCAGAAAAATGTGTAGTCCATGTGCGTCAGTTCCTTTATCATGTCTTTAAGGGAACTTTGGTTGCTCATCATACTGGAGTTGTGCTTTCTGCTGCAGATCCCATGCAAACCTCCCCACCCCCCCCCCCCCCCCCCCCAAAAAAAAAGAAAAAAAAAAGAAAAAGAAAAAACTCCTTTGTTGTATCTGATTTACGCCCTTGCTCTAAGAGACCAGGAGAAAAAGGAATAACCATCACTTTATCACTGACATTATCCCCCCCCCCCTCGCCCCTCGAGGGGGTCTATAGTTCCAGGTTTCTTCTTTATTAATGACTAAGCTCATCCAATTACATGTTTGCCCACAGATATGATGGTCCTTGCCTTTTTTCTTCTGCTTCTTTTGATAGGTTTTTTTCTTCTACTTCTTAAGATCGGAATTGATGTTTGCAGGGATATATGAAGCAACTTCTGTGGAACGTACAAGGCAAGATTCACATCAGTCTCCAGATCTTTCAGAGGGGCCCTTGGAAGACCTTCAGATGTCATCGTTGCCAACTTAAAGTAAGTTTACTATGGGCTTTTGCTAATTCCTTAACCTATGATTACTTTGGATATTATTTGTCACTTTTTAAGCCAAACCATATTTTTGCATGATTAACCTTGTGACCCACAAGGCAGGAGCTAGCATTCTGGACTCTGGGCTAAATTATGCCAAGTTTGTGATACTACCATAAGTATTCATGCATCTGCTAGGTTGGGTTGACTGAGCCATTAACGCTGTGGTTTTACCCATTAAACCGGAGCAGGGCAGACAGGCTCAAAGATGAGACCAGTTTGAACCGTTGAGTGGCTGTACCTGGCCCGTCCAGACATTTATTATGTTTTTCCTTTCTGGCTGTTGCCCCCCCCCCCGGTCCAAAAAGAAAAGAGAATAAAAAAGGCCTCAGTATGCTTGGACGGCTGTCGTCCGACTAGCGACTGGTTCATGGGCCAATAAGCAAAGCAAGGCTTAGCTGAATACATACCCATGACAGATCTACCCTTGCTTGGCCCGTTCAGTGGCCAGGGTTCGTCCAACCTGGGTTTGACCCAGTCTTGGGCCAATATGGTATGCATGTTGATTGCTTGGTGCCCCATTTGTTGACCAAACTGATCTTTCTACTTTGAGCTGCTTTTTTTTTTTTCTCTTTTGCTGTTTTAGGCGGACTGGCTGTGCTAACGGGGGCCATTTTATCTTCCAGGGAAGAATGGAGCTATGTTTTATTGGCAGTTCGGCTGGATATTTTTGTGGCAACAATGTCAGCTTTTGTTCCTCTTGCAGACTAATTAGCGTCTGAGTGGAATTATTTATAATCTCAGAAGCTCAGAAACAGTCCTGTAAAATCAAGCACTGTAGTTGCTCATGCAGGTCTGTGATTAGTCAGTTGCTGCTTGTTGGCGAAAATGTTTAAAGCGATTCATGAGGCAGCAGCACATGAAGGGCATTAACCTTGCTACACAACAGCTCATAGAAAACTGAAAAAGCGGATATCATACTCAACATTCCAAGGATGAAAACAGAAGGGAAAAGAAAAAAGATATTCTGATTTGTTTGTTTATTTTCCATTTTCTGTATCATCTCCCCATTTACTGTATCAAAATCATGTGTCTTTTAGGGCTGAGACAAAATGCTGGCCACCATTGAATTCATGATAGAAGAATTATTAGATTTGCTGGCTTGCTGCCATCTGGTTCTCCAGTGGGTTGGTCTATGAAATTTGACCATTGAAGCTGATAATCTGCTCAGACCAGCACTAGCCGAGGTAACTCTGGCGTTGGGTGTTTTTGACTGACTAGTGGTTGGTCTTGATAAAACTGACTAAGACTTGAAACTCGAATTGAATGCTCGGTCCCATATTTGACCCTACATCTGAAATAGACTTATCTAAAAGTGGGTTAGAAACCTGAATTGATATGAAATTTTCAATAAAGCTGCTTATTTTGTAAGATAAGTTCCTTGGACCTAACATTAGTTGACCTGAAGTCAATCCGAACCAAATATCACCCAACCTGAACCGAATAGAAGCAAATTGTCATTTAGCCCAAAAGATGACCCGATCAGGACTTAACCCAGTCTGTGCCCAAACCCAACAATCCGTTTGTAAGGTAGAGATTGCTTGGAAATTGGATAGATTCACTCCCGTCATCCCGTGTTACGTCGGTTCTAATTCTGCCGCTCATCGACAACCTTGGTAGTTAATAATGAGCGAGTGTAACCCAGTATCTGCGTTGGAACTAGTCTGTTTTGTCTTGGTTCAAATATCATTTTTTGGGAAATTTCTGACAGCTCAGAAAGTCTCTTATAAAGCATGCAAGTGAATCGTGACACACGTCGCACACTAGAAAGATAGCCAAGATGGTCGTCATGGTCACCATTTATGCCATGGTGCAACAAAAGCTGTACCCACTAACCTAGTGCTGATCTTGTTGGTGGAAAAAGTTAAGGTAGCAACTCAAGAGTCAAAAACCACTTCAACAATCAACTGGTTACAGGCTTGGCATTCATTAGTTTTCTGCTGTCCACTACTAAGCAAAAAATGATGTACAACAATTCACCTTTAGCTAATCAAAATAACACATCTATGAGAAATTAACAAAACCCATTTTGCACAATTTCTTCGCCCGTCGAACCAGTACATATTTTGATAAAATGAGACGATAGTATCAGCTATGTCTTGGTTTTTTGGCTCCTCCTGTCAATGTCTTTGTGATCAAATGGCTCAGAATACCTATAGGACAGAAAAGCAAGCACATTGAAACCGAATGCCGGGTCTCAATCTCATTCTCCAGACCATCTTGATAAACTTGCCTGTTCCCACATTAGAGGAAGTAGAAGCATTCAAAATCATATACTTTTCTTTAAAAGGCTCTAAAGGCAAATCGAAGTCTTGTTTAAGCAAAACAGAAAGGGACCCACCTAGCAGCAAAGAGGTCAACTACCAAGAGATGAATCCATGCAGATGCCAAAGTCATCTCATTGGAAAACATTTTGGCTATCCCTGGAAGCTGCATAAAATACAAATCAGAAAAAAGGCACATAAAAAAGGGGCTAAATCACCACCAGTAGTCAGTAGATCCCAAGTAGGTTCGCATCAAGGCTAGTCTACTAACCTCCGGCAACCAGTATTTACTGGCAAACATCAAACGTATGGTGTCAGGTGTCCAAGAGAGGTAAAGAAGATATGCATACAGGAGCCCAAGTACAACATATGGAATGTTACTTTTCATCGTCTTCTTGGTCTGCACAGCAGGTGAGCAGGATAATCCGCTTTATAAGAGTCACCGTTAAAAGATGCAGCTTAAATTCTTCCCAGAAGAAGATAGAGTAGTAATAGTAGTAGTTCTGAAAGTTCAGAGAGATTACTAGTTCAGCTGTAGGAGCAACCACCATAAGAGTGTAGAATGGTAGGACAGCTGCAGTTCCTAAGGTAAAAACACCGCCAGCAATTTGAGAATTTGCCAACCCTGCAACAACATAGAGAGCTCGTTGTTATTGGGTAAGTGAGGCCTTGTCCTTCAAGATTAAGATATTCCTCCACAAGACATACAAATAGAAATGAGTGACATATGAGATTTTCGATATCCTGATTGCATTGCAATAGAAACACAGTACTAGCTCATGCTTCCATAATAAATTTCTCATCTCAGAGCAAATCAACATTTTTCACAACAAAGCGACAATTGTGGAAGTCAAGGGTGAGGGTCGAAAAGGCTACTGTATTACCAAATTATTGTATCACCTCAGTCATAAAAGTCAGGTAGATGAACCTAATCCATTAAAGATATGCTAGCTAACATATATGTATTTGGGCTGCTTTTGCAAAATCATCCTTTTTCCACCCACTGAACGCTGACGGTGTTTTGTCCAGCGCATAGCGTGAATCTCACCATGGCACTAGGGACTTCCAAATTGTAGGTAGCTTTCAAGCAAAGTTTTTGAGACCCACACAAATTGAAAATTTCCCATTATACAAACAAGTGCATAATTTTTTTTTTTTTGGGGGAGGGGGGTGATATCAGCAGTCCAGCACATATGAAGAAGAGGCCTTACATGAATGACAGATGCCAGTTTTCCTGGAAAGAGTGAACTTGCCTACGTTTGGTCTTATAGTGATACTACTGTCACTCAAGAAACTCCGACCATAGTTTGTCCCTGCTGTCAGTGTAGGCACACGCTGGCCAAAAGGTTCAGTGTCAAGATGGTGCAGAGAAAGAGTCAATCTTGGCACTGCATGATGATGTTTATGAACTGGGCCATGGCGCTCAATCTACAAGAAATCCTTAAACCATAAAGCACTTTGTCGATTTCAAAGAACATGAACAGGATGTGAAATCTGTAGAGAAACGGGGCCTAGTTTAATGTTTATACTTCATAATGACTTAATGAGTTCGGTCATGGAACATCGAAAATGAGATTGGGAGGAACAGAGTTATGCATTTTTCCATCTCTACATCGACCACAAACAAGCATTATTTCGCACACTAGATAAACTCAAACATCAAAATCAACTAAAACAAGAAGCAGCATGGTAGGGAATCCACTGAAGTGAGGTATACCGTATACGAATGTCAGGACAAATGCAACCTAATTTACAGATTACATTGCCACACACAGAGCAGTTTACAGACACAAAAATTTTGAAAGATTTTTATTTTTATTTTTATAATAAAAAATAACAATTTTATTTAATAAAAAGCGATCAGCATTGAACTCGGAAACCGAATACTGCATATCAAAGTTGAACATCAAAAGCCCACATTAAGATCAAACATAAATGCACAATGGGACCACTTTACTGGAGTATAAATTCAATCTTGAAAACAACACGTTGGTGCACCATGGTCCATAAACCACATCCTGAAGACTCATTAGCCGGCACCATAAGCCAAACACTATATGACTTGTGGCAACACAGAGCATGGGCAATGATAACCCAAATCTGCATCACACAGCCTGAAACTGGCTGAGAAGGCAGATCCCAATGAAACTAAAAATTCACTTTTAAAAAAAGATAATAATAATAATAATAATAATTGTCATGTGAAAGGAGCCTCAAACAAGCTCCCGGGTCATGACTAGTTGCGAGGGAATGTAGCCAATCCCCTTCATACAAGCAAAATATCAAAAACATTACAAACAATTAATGAATAAAACAGAAAACTCACGTGAGTGCAAGCCTAAAATCTAACTAATAAAGCTGATTTCGTAGTTCAATCAGAGAACAAACATATTTGACTGAAATCCCCATAGAGCAAAATCACAGAACAAAAATCAATTGAACCATACCCATATCAATTTCATCAAAATTCTAACAATACAATCTGCAATTAACATCTATCAGTACACAAACTGGATTTTTTAAGGGGAGAAAACCAAATTCTGCCCTCAAAAGCACAGCATCCACAGAATAGATTGGGGCAAAGATAGAATTGATCAATTGAACTCACCAATTCAATTGTTCAAAAGAAGAAAACAAAAAGGGAGGTGTACCTTGGTTGAGATCTGGGGGTAGGCAAAGCAACCAGATAAAGCCATTATCAGCAAAGAATACAACAGACCCAGAAACAACCTAAGCTTATATTTATAAGGGCACCAAAAAAGTGCCCACTTTTATTCAACAATGAGGCTATATATCAGTTTGGCATGGTTGAGGAAATGGTGGAGACTAGAGTGCCTCCACCCCAAAATGACGGAGAGAGACAGAGAGAAGAAAAGGGCATGTTTCTTTTATGGTAAGGTTAAGGTATTGCGCCACTGTTGCCCAAATTAAGGGGGCTCATGTCATGAGCTGACGTCCACTTCATACCTCCCATCACACCCCATGTGTCTTTTGTTTGTTATCTTCTTCTTCCTCTCCTTGTTTGTGCGCATTTGCCCACCATCTGGTCCATCTCAGCCATAATTAAAAGCATTTCAGCTGCTCAAAAGGCAGCCGCATGAGTCACAACCCCACTGGGGCCCTGTTCTTCTGTTGGGATATCCTTGGCCTCTACTCATCCCCTCCATTTTCATTCATTCTGACTCATTTTCATTCATTCTGACTCATTTTCATTTCTTAGAAATAAATACTATTTCTTCTCGCTTCTCATTTTGCTTCACCCATTCTCACTCTTTTCTATTTCATCGCATTCCTAAAACTCCTTGCCACACTCTAAAACCTCGTAGAATATATGTAATTATGTATCTAATATTTTCATTATTATGAACTCAATATTCGTCATTCATTATTTATAATTAACTATTTTTATTTTTTTAGAAAGTTCAAATTAACTATTTCACATAAATATAACATATTCACATTTATAACAAACATACCAATATGACATCAAGGACAT
Organism: Carnegiea gigantea; assembly: GCA_029747015.1. NCBI lineage: Eukaryota > Viridiplantae > Streptophyta > Magnoliopsida > Caryophyllales > Cactaceae > Carnegiea > Carnegiea gigantea. The sequence goes on from JAKOGI010000140.1 coordinate 571,289, forward strand.
GTTCTCTTCGCTAAAAAATAAAGGTTGATAAATGGATGAAATTGATTAAGATCAGTAGAGTCCACAATGGAATGACCATGCGACACTGGTGCCATCGGCTAGATCCCCTGACCCAGTCTCCTTCATTGTAGACGCGACTAACCTACTCCGTCAGGGTCTGAAATTTCAACAACTTAATTTAGTTTCTTGTATTGATTGCAATGCTACAGTTTTTCCCCCTTAATCCTCGATTTCTCTGACGTCAGCAACTTTCGTCTTCTGCACCATCAGACTGATAGACCCTTCCGTCTATGACCTCCGGTAGTTTATCCGAATGTCCAACGTGAGCCATCTCCTTTTCCTCCATTCTCCAAGGTATGTACACAGGGGCGGAGTCAAGATTCAAACTAAGGGGGGTCAGATTAATAATACACATAGTATAAACTTTAATATTTCTAAAAATTAGCTTTTGCCTTTCTTGATTGAGAATTTACGAATTAAAATTGGGGTAATTTGTGTTTATTATAAACAAACACAGATTTACCTAAAGTCAATAAATTTAACACAAATAAACAAGCAACAACCAACAAATTACCCCAATTTTAATTTCTAAATTCTCAATCAAGAAAGGCAAAACCTATTTTTTTTTTAATTGATGAGTAAATTTCTAAATTAACCACTTATTCAACACAAATTCAATAAAAATTAGTAAACTAAACATAAACAATGAAACAATTACAAATAAAATTAGCCCTACTTTAAATCTTCAACCAAGAAGACAATTAGATTAAAATCCTCATTTTTCAATTCATGAATCTTGAGTAATTAACTAAATTAATCAATTATTTAACATAAATCTAACTAAAATCAGTAAAATAAACATAATTATTTACAAAATAACAAAATTAAAAACAAAAATTGAGTATTTTTGAGAATTACCTCAAATTGGGATTTGAAATTTAGGAGTTAGGAGGAGAGCTGAGGAGGAGTGGAGGCGGCTGCCGGCACAAGTGGCGGGCCTGGCGGCCGGTCGGCAGACGGCGGCTAACTGCAGAGAGTGAGACAGAGAGTAAGTGGGCAGGGGTTGGCAAGAGTCGAGAGGCGAGCAAAAGATTATAGAGAGTCGAGAGGCAGCCGCTTGAATTAGGAAAAATAAATGTCCAAAACTCAAAAAAAAAAAAAAAAAATACAAGGGACCGTAGAAGCAGAGTGGCAACTAGCAAAAGTCGAACCCATGACCACCTGAAACAAGGGGGGAACCGACCATCCTCCTATGCACAAGTTTGCAAAATATATTTGAACCAATTAATATATAACTATTTTTTTAATCCACAAAGATATCCCATATTTAATTTTTTTTCCCCAAAAAGTTGGGGGGTCAATTGACCCCCTTGCCCCAATGTAACTACGCCCTTGTATGTACATGTGAATTTGAGTTTAATTTTGAGGTTCTCAATTGTTGTGTTTCTAATGGTTACCTAGTCTTGCAATTGCTTGGTTTGTTTTGTCATGAAGACTGAAGTTACTTGATTAATGGTTACGTGCCCTTGCAATTGCTTGATTATTTGCTCAATATTTTTAGTAGTTTTGTTCTAATATGAAGAATTGGGAGATGTTATATTGTTATGTGATCTTGCCGCCTTCCAATGTATTTGATTATTGAAATTTTGATTCTTAGCTAGTTTGAATTTACATTTAAAATATTATTTCTTTGTTGTGTTTGTCTCATTTTTTTTTTTTTTTTTGGGGGAGGATCCAATTTAATATGGATTAATCTAATTTCATTTTATGATACTTGGAAAAGGCAAAGGAAATAATTCAAGTGGTAATGGAGTAAATTCTATATTAGCGTTTGACAAATAGATGGGAGAAATGAGGATTAATCTAATAACACTATCATGTATTGATTTGAAAATATGAAAAAACGTAAAGAACAATCGTAAAAGCAACACTATTCACTATTGTAATATTTCATGTATTATTCAAACTTTATTTTATCATATATGTGATAATATTAATGGGTAGACACCCCTTTTTCGAATGTTTGAATCCGCCAATGTTTATGACAAGAAGCTTATCTAAGATCATTGAGGAAGTTGGCGAACCAAAATGAAAAACTTATGGTTGTATGTCCTGTAGTTTTTAACAGTGAGTTTTGCTTGAGACTACTTAATGTAAAATGATAATAAGACGAGATAATTATATAATTTAAAAAAATTATCAAGTACGTTGATGTAAATAAGAGACGGATAAATGCGCAAAATAGGACTGCGTGACCTTCTGTAACATGCACTGCCTTCATATATACGACCATACGAGGACACCACCAAAAAAAAAGAAAGTTTTTAAAAATATTAAATGAGTAGAAGCAGAGATGGACGCGGTTACAAACTATACTGAGACAGACAATCATCATAAGAACTTAGCAATTCTGTTTATTGAGAATGATAAGCCTTGCAACTTTGGGGAAGAGGAGGGAGGCCATTGAGAAGCAGGAAAAATCGTCTACATAGAACTGATCCCAGCCTAAACGCCAAAAACGGACTGCAGCGAGCTCCTTATTATTTCTAGTGTACAATTCAACGCCTTCGGCAATTCCCCCCCCCCCCCCCCCCCCAAAAAAAAGGTTCATGCCTCTGAACAAAGACAATTAATCTAAATTCTCTCCTGTTCTTTATTGTCATCTTCCTCGAGTGAGAGTTAGATAGATGTCAGTTATGGCCCTTCTGGGGAGCCTCTTTCTTGCAGTGGTCATCCAGCCAAGAGATGATATCATCGAAAACACGAAAGATAACTTCATCAGGCTCTCCTTCAAGAAGAGAATGGTAAGCATCCTTGTAAAGAATGAGCTTCTTGTCCTTGCTGCTTGCCTTTTCATACAATGCCTTGCTCACTGACGGATCAGTTACCTTATCAGCCTCCCCGTGCAGGATCAACAATGGCAAAGAGACCTAGGAAAGCATGACAAGATCTACATAAGCTTCTAGAGAAATCAGTGTTGGCGTTAAAATCTGCTAACATTTGGCACAAACTATCATCACTAGAACCCTAATAGTTGACTTGATAAATCTGCAAGGCTCAAGCTTCAAAGCCCTCTGCAGATTAACCTGTCTTATAGCAGACCACTGGCTGGAAATATGAGGTTTCCAAAGGGAACAAGTAGCTGAAGTTGTTATTGTGTAGTGGGTTATGGCAAACTTTGACGTGCAGGTGCACCTGACTGGAGTAAAATGCCCGTCTTTTTAAGCTGCCCTAATCTAGTAATATGGAATAATGTGCTCTTCCTAGCTCCGCACAGGGCCACCAAAGCATTCAGGACTCTCTCACAGAGATGCAACGGAATTGGGATTTGGGAGGGTCTACAACTTCTTCACTGTGTTGCTGAGGACATCCAGTCCACCTAGAATGCAATTTGATTCTTCCTTAATCTAAAAAAGACATGTGGAAGCATGTATTATAATGCATCAACTGTTCAATAAAACAACCCAGCAAGTTACAAATCCACATACTTCCTCCAATCGACGACCTATCTCTTCCGTTGTTCGAAGCAACTCCACAGCTGTTCCCAGACGTGGTTTATCTCTATAGGCTATGACATTATAGGCTGTCTGCATCACCAAATTAAGACAAAATCACAATGTTAGAAGTTACAAATCAGATGATGCCTGCTAGCACCAAGGACATAAGACACAATAACAATAAAAGACAGTTGCAACATTTCTTCCTTTTTTTTTTTGGTGGGCAAGGGGGTTGCGGTTGGGGATGGGAAAGCCTCCAAAGGACAGCAAATATCTGAGATTATAGCTTGAAATTTCGAAAATGCAACCGATGAAGTATCATAGCAACATTTTCCAGAGCCAAAACACAACATTTTGCAGTACAAGACAACATGCTTGGCATATCACCGTAACAAAGTTTCATGGATAAGCTAGAGGTTTTACTTCACAGATATTCATTCGTTCTTTAATAAATAATCATGGGGGTGGGGGGGGGGGGGTGAATGTTCTTTGTTAGAGAGGGGGGAGGGGAGAAAAGTATAGAGAACAGCTAACCAGCTCTTTCTTCTCACGGAATGCCAAGTCAGCTAAATCTCTTTCTGGTACCAACTTTGATTGGGGAAGAACTTTGGCTAATGTAATCAAAAGTTGGGTCAATATAAATGGAGGGTACATATCATCTGCAATCTGTTAACAATAATAGTAATATTTAATCAATTCCCAAATTCATAAACATGTCATAGGGTAACAATGTCTCGGCAGGTATATACTTTACACATGGGGGCCAAAAGGACTGCACCATCCCATGAACTTGGTTGCTTCAGATGTATCTTCAAAGCCACAGCCCCGCCCATAGACTGTCCAAACAAAAAGCTAGGGAGGCCACGGAACTCTGGCTTTTCTGCTTAGAACAAGCAAGTATGTGATCAACAGATAATGCATATAAGTGATATAACTAATAGACAGGCAAGGAACATCACTATATACAATATATCAGCATAATCTGTTAAACAGGTTCACCAAACTAGGGGGAAGGGGACAAAAACTTTCGAAAGTAACCAAAGATGAGCACTAGATATGAAGAGAGGCAGACCAGCTTTAGATTGAACTTGCATTCATCAACAGCAGACAAGATAATGTTGCCGCTATATCAGTTAAAGCACATTGTACAACTGGATGTTGATTCTTACACTGATCATAAAGCAATGCGTAAGGAGGTGCAACGTTGAATGTCCTTTCTTCAGCAAACGCTAACAGGGCAACAAAACTTATGTGGGGCAAGCAAGAACTTCAAGACAATGCACTTTCAACGTCAGATTGAAATGAGCTGGAAGACCAACTTGGGTATAAATGTCAACAGAAATTGCTAATAGCATAATGTAATTCATTTAGCTAGTTCAGCACACCCTAACCCTACCCCTCAAAGTCAAAAGAGATGTGCGCATAACAAGCAAACAATCCTGAGAAATAGGGAAATCCAGGACCAACCGAAAGCTCCAAGTAACATAACAAGAGTTAGGAAGTCGCAGCAACAGAACCAGCATTTCCTGAAAGTAGCAATCATACCTTTGACCTTAGAATAATGCTCAATAACATCATCAACAAGCGTTTCAAAACTTGGAATATAACCATGAAGACCATCTGAAAGCCCAAAACCTGGATAGTCCATAGCACAAACTCCATAGCCTGCCAAGGCTAATTTTCTAGCAATTCCTGTGGACTAAAACATAGAAAGATTGAATTTTGATAACCACAATGAAGCTGCAAATATAAACTCTAGCTACTTGGGTAAGGAAGCTACATGCCTTCAAAGAAAAATGAGCAGGTGTCTCCATAACCATGACAATAACAAATCAGTGCTTTAGGGGGAGAAGCTTCGTGCAGCCAAGTTTTATAGAAAATTTCCAATCCTCTTGAATTCTTTTCATACCTCTGGTTCACAAAAACATATAGATAGAATATCAAACACAGTGCATCAATGAAGAAGTATTCATCAAGGTCCACAGACTAAACAAGAGATGAGGCTCTTTTTTATTTTTTCTTTCTTTCTTTTTCTTCATCGTTGTCGTCTTCTTCCTCTTTTCTTTTCTTTTTTTTTTTTTTTTTAACTTCCCTAACATGGATTTAACAGGGGATCCCACTTTTGCGGGATTAATTAGCATACCCCACTACTTTGAATTGACAAGAACAAACAATTCTAGGTCAACGGCACATTGCAAACGGTCAACAATCACTAGAAGCCCAATAAGCTTACCAAAAATGCTTTGTATCTTCACTAATACTAGGACCCATATTACAAAACAGACCCTTGATAGCTTAAAGGTTCAACATCAGATCCCAGTCCCCTAGGAAACAAACTAATAATCTAAGCACACTAGCAGTATATAAAGCCTCGACCTGGATCACATGGTTTAAAATTTGTAGGATCCTCAGGCCTCGTTCCCCACCTTGTTCCCTTTTGTTGTATTTTGGTTCTGGGACAGAAAAGAGGAGTTTGCATAGATAATTACCTCATCCATCTTCAAGCCATCAGCTGGGATCTGCAGTACATCCGAAGAAAACCAAAACAAACAACATTTATTAAATCATCACATTTACTTCCAAGGATTTTTTTCTTAAACAAAAAAGCAAAGAACACAAGTCATTACTATTTGACAATGCACAGAAAAATAAGAATATCTGAAAACTACAGCACTGAGTTAAGCCTATAACCCAGATAGTGAAAGTACCATCTGTAAGTGAATAAACAACGATAGCCAGCCACATTAAATTCAGCAATTTTGCTTTGTCTTAGATTTAGTATACGAATACATTTAAAGTTATGCTCCTACCCCTGAAGAGTAAACTGTAAAATCATGGAATTGATGTTCTGAGTTTCTACCCATGAATTGCATGGATCCGGGCAAAATTGGTCCACTCACTGTTATATTGCCACTTCAAGAAGCAATAAATGAGTCTTTTTCTCGTCAACCCAAAACATGTTTCCAATAAATTGAGCTGCCAACCATAGATTGACAATGTCATATTTGCCATACCTAACCCAACACAATTAAACCACCTACGCCCCACCCCCCCCCCCCCCCCCCAAAAAAAAAGAAAAAAAATTTCAATTGACACTGGAGCTGATAGCAATTAGCAGTCTAACTGTCTAAGTAAACAGTGACTGTCTGTTGAGGCAAGGCACCTTCATTCGCTAAAAAAGGTTGCTATTTTCACGTTTTTACCAAACAGGGTCCACCAACTCCATTGATGTTATAGCTTATCCATGCTATTTATTCTCCCATACAATGTAAATTCCTAGGTGAATGAACGCATTTGCCTGGGTGGACTTGTGGGTAGGTTTAGGTTGCATGCCCAGTAGAGCAGCCAATCAGCCATTAACATCACTTATCAGCATCATTCCGTAAATACACTGTGCTTCTAAGTCAAATAAATTCAATCAATTCAGCATCAAACAACCACCAATCCCGCCCCCAAATCAACTAAGGGCACGCACACAACAACATCAAGAACTGCCGACAAATCATAAATTTCAGTCAATTTTGTCAAATTCAATTGAGCATTTATATACCTTGAACAAGCAATGATCAATAGAGAGTTGAACCTCCTTGAAAGCCTCACGAGCACGACGTCTAGCAGGAGCTTCGTCCATATTAGCATCGATAATCTTCTTCAAATCTGGAGAAATACCTTTGAGCTTTGCCGATGGAGGAGGAGGCGCCATTGTTGAATCTCTCCTCTTTCTCTTTCCTCCAAAATGGATTCGATGTGCGCGACTCACCTTGTCCTTCCACCCTAATCCCAGATTATCCAATTGAATTTTTTTAAAAAAATTAAAATCGGGAATAAATTTTTTGGGGGGTAAAAAATGGAAAAATTAAGAATGTGAGGGGGGAAATAGAATACAATAATTAATAAATACCGACGTCAGCTGGGAAGCGCCTGGTGGCGCAGGATGTTACGTATTTCAAAGCCATGCATTGCAAATTTTGCAATTTGATAATAAGAAAAATCAGCGAAAGAAAACCAACAACAGAGAGAGCGAAATTATTAGAATTAAAATTATTTTATATTTTGAGAGAAGGGAATTAAACTGGTGGTGGGAAAAAGAAGTGATCTTTCTAGATGAGGAAGGGATGAGGGCCTATCATGGAGCAAACTTCGAAATTTTTATCTTTTCTTGGCTTTTTCCCCTATAAATTTGGGTGTTGTACGTGTATTTTCAGCAGTTTAATTCGGGTAATATTAGCTGAAAAATTTCATGTTGTGATTACTATTTAGAAATGACATAATATGGTACTTTAAACACTATTAAGTATCAATCAATAGTTCCAATAAGTCGAGGGAATATGCCTGACAAAACCGGCTTGAAATGGCTCTAGTATTGGCTCAAGACTTGCTTGGAGTACAGTTGATCCATGCATACATATAAGTTTTTACGTTTGTTAGCATTTTAACTAGACTAGACTAGACTAGATCGCATGCATCCTGAATAAAGTACTTGGAATAGCAATGTCTTAGTTAAGCCTATATCAGTAGCTTACATTTTGTCAATTAAGATATATATGGCACTACTATATGATGCTCATAACATAGTTGTAATTGTGACTATTGGGAGAGCCATCTATTAATTACTATATAAAAGAGATTTATTAGGAATCTAATTGCATATAGTTTTGATGTTGTATTACTTATGTATCTCTTTTGAGATCTTGTAAGTGCTATTTAATAAGATATTGGGGCTCCTAATTGTTTTATCTCTTTCTTTTACTCATAATTGACCTATTGAATGTAAAAAAATGTCTTTCTTCATCGTTATATTATTGAAGAAGTTTACATAAAACAATTTCCTGTGTTTGTTTATCCTGATTGTCCACAAGGAGCACCACATGTTTGTGAACTCCAAAAGACTATTTGTGGACTCAAACAAGCTTGCGGAACTTGGTTTCGTAAGTTTACTAGCTTTCTTCTGTCTAATGATTTTGTTTGTAGCCAAACGGATACCTCCATGTTTGCTTATAGTCGTGGAACTACCACTATGATTTTGCTTCTTTATGTGGATGACATAATTCTTGGTGGTATTTCTTCCTATGTCCTTAATAGTTTCATTTCCTTGTTGTCTCATCGTTTGCCGTGAATGAATTGTGTGACTTGCATTATTTTGGGGTGTATGAAACTTCACAGGCATCTTTTCGACCCAGTGGAAATATGTCTATGATCTTGTTAGTAAATTTCATATGCACATCGCTAAACGAATGCGTACCCCATTTCTTTCTAAAGCCTCTTTGACTTTGATAGATGGAGACTTACTGGTTGTTCCCTCCAAGTATAGAAGTATGGTAGATGATTGCAATATTTGCCTATAACAATTAACAAGACCTGATATTACTTTTTATGTTCATGTAATTTCCTAATACGTGCATGCTCCCCATATTATTCACTCGCCCGCTGTCAAGCTTATTTTTGGGTGCTTGCAGTGCATGACTTATGGGCTCCAACTTCATCCCACCTCTTCTTCGTCGATAATTGCGGCTTATTCTGATGCTGATTGTACAAGTCGTAAAGACTCGTGTAGTTCTATTGCTCCACCACTGGCTATGCTGTGTTCTTTGAACCTGGAACTCATCTTGTAATACTCTAAGAAACAACTTATTATTTCGAAGCGGTCAACTGAAATTGAGTATGCGGCTGTTGTTTATACCGTTGTTGAGACTATATGGATTCGTAAGCTCCCTAATGACCTTGCTATTCGTCTCCAATCTCCCACCAAGGTGTATTGTGACAATGCCAATGCCTCCTATATGGTTGCGAATCCAATTCAGCATGATTGCAGCAAGCACATTGGCAACGATTACAATTGCGTTCGCGAGCGAGTCGCACAGGGTGACTTAGTTATTGGATATATTCTAACTAAGCTTCAGTTGGCAGATGTATTCATTAAGAGGTTCTTTACTAAGTAGTTTGAATTTTTTAGAACCAATCTGTCCGTAAGATCTCTTGAATAGATCGAGGGCGGGTAGTAGTTAAAGATATATTACTAGGAATCTAATGTATATAGATTTTATCTTGTATTTCTTTTGTGTCTCCTCCAAAATCTTATAACTGCTATATAATAAAATATTAGGGCTTCAAATTGAGGCAAAGCCTTAATTCTAATTATATTCACACTATACAAGTGTAAATATTACCAAAGGGGGAGAGCAGGAGGAGTCATGACACAGCGAAAACAGGTGGATTTATGTGCAACTAACGTTGTAGTATTGTTCTATTGATATGGCTAAGCTAATGTAATAATAACGAATGTGAACTAGAAAAATGATGGAAATACTAAACTGTGTGATTTTGTGATCTACCTTGACTAATAAATGTAATTTGAATAGTATATATTCATACTATTCGGATTACTCAATTGTTTTTTTTTTTTTTTTTTTTTGAGAAGAAAATAAAGACATTAGTGGATTTGAGAGGGGGGGGGGGATGAAAATAGATAGGTTTGATTGTGAGGTCTTAATATCATCCTCAAGAGTTCTGACTTATGAGACATCAATTATTTTTCCATCACCTATATAACTATTTTTATTCTTTACATGCAAGCATGAAGCATTCATGTATTTTCCTTTGGATATGTGTGGGCTCAGATTTCAATAGAAATATTAGATACGCCCTTAGTTTTAGAGGACTTGATAATACTTGCTTCCGACAACTCAGCAGCTAGTCGAGGAGCCATCCAATCTCAAGTGGCACCTTGTCGTCCCTCTAGCTCTACTGACCAACTGTTTTCTTTTTCTACAACAGTGTCAGACTACTAGAATTGGCATTACTTTGTAAACTTAACTGGTCACGCCGTAGACAATTCTACAGATACACTGTCTTTAGTTTAAACTTGTTGCCATGTATGAAATTTGCAATGTTGATTAATGCTTACCTAAACAGGTTGTGAGGATGCCTAAAGTCAGCTTTTGATTTCAAGGTATTAGCTTTTAATATTGAATGAACGTTGTCGGTGACGAAAGACAAAAGGACGCTACTGGTAATGTTGGAAAGAAGCCGGATGCTACTACAATAAAATCCAATGTTGACAAAGTAACAACGATTGGTTCGTAATCAAATTGCTGCTACAGAGGGGTACCATATTGGACACAAAAACAATGATGTTATAGGAGTCAGATCCAAAATCCAACGCTAAATCAAGTTAGCAACGAGGTATTTTGAGTCACAACCAAACCTCATGCTAGATGATTTTTTGTTTGATTTGGTATAGTTCACTTCCAGTAAAATCCGAAGCTAACAACGTGCATGTTTTTTTTTTTGGGGGGGGGGGGGCAGTGATCTTATGTGAAATGATTTTACTCAAGATTTTGTAGTTTATAAAATGCACAAATTTTCCAACGCCTCCATGGTGCAGATGTTAGTATATAGCAAGATATATCCATAGGTGGGCACATACAGAGAAAATCTATTCTAAAATCTTAATGTTAGCATTGGTAGATCTATGCAGGGGTGGATTTATGCGCAAGTTAGTGGTGTCTATGGACACCCCTATCCCGAAAAAATCCGTAATAAGCACATTTGAGTGGTCTGAAAATATTAAAGGTAGACACCCTTAAAAAAAAAAAAGCCCAAAAAACACTTTAGGGTAGTGGATACTCCCTTTGTACTGGACTGGACCTTCAGCCCAATTTTAGCATAAATTTTCATTCTTTTTTTCCCTTAAAAAACACAATTAGTGTAGGGTTGAAGGTAGATTCTGGCAAAATAGTATTTCTTGACATTTCTTCTCAACCCCTCCTCTCACTACCTCTCCTCCGTGGCTCCACATTCCATCCCCCATCCCCTGATATTAGCGACAGCCAGCCTCATTGGCCACTGGACACAGCAGCTACCGCCCCCAACAACCACCAGTTCTTCCCATCGCGCCCAGCCCCATCCCCGCCACGCCCAACCCAGACGCAGGTTAGGGTTTTGAACCTTTAGATTCCTTTTTTTCTTTTGCTTGAATTACTTCTAATAGCTTGCTTCTCATTTGATCTTATGTAGATGAATATTGTTGAATGAAATTGTTTGATTATTGGATTGGTTAATGATTGTTATCACTCATATGAAATTCACAATGTGAATATTTTTTATGCTCTTACAAAGTTTCAATTGCCATAATTAGTGATTCACACTTGATATTTGGAAAATCTTTGTGTCATCAGGTATCTATGAAGTTTGAAATATGGGAAGAACTTGTTGCTTTCTTGTTTAGTGCCCACTCTTTCTTGCACTCTGTTTCAGTGCAGTCCCACATTTTAGTGTTGCTGAAGTTTAACTTAATATCTAATTATCTATTATTTAAGAACTAGGTTGCTTCAGAATCGAATGTGTGATCAGTTTTTGAATGATTGTTTAGTTTGTTATATAGAAAAACGTGTATTTGACTCAATTTCTAATAATTCTATTATGTATTGATTCCAAAGCATGAAACATGCCAAAGGACAACTTAGGGCCTGTTCTGTTCGTGGTTAAATTGAGGTGGGTAAAAGAGTAAAGTGGGTTAAAGTGGGTTGAGGTGGGTTAAAGTGGGTTGAATTTTTTTTATGTGATATTTTGAACTTGGTTAAAATGGTGAAAGTGAGTTGAAGTTGGTTGAAGTAGATTGAAGTAAATTGAAGTGAGTTGAGATTGGTATTTTAGAATAACCCACGAAAAGAACAAGCCATTAATAGTAAACTATTGCAATATTTCATATATTGTTTAAACTTTATTTTTATGGTACATATCGTTATGAATGTTTGTATGTGGACACCCCTAATTAATCAAAAGTTTGAATCCACCACTGAATATAGGGCTGTAACAAAACCAACCTGATTGGCCGAATCATTGGGTTCGGCTCGGTCAAAGCTCGACTCGAGCTTCAGGAGCTTGGGAGCATATCGAGCCAAGCACGAGTCCAACAAGGCTCAACTTGACTCGATTTAGTTCAGTTAGTTACTTTTTTTGTAGGTGCCTTTGTGAAAGTATGAAATTATTATCACAACAAAATAAAAAATATTCTTAATTATTAAATCTAATACAAGAATCTAAAATTTATCTTAGATTGTGGCTTTAAATTTGGAAATCTTTAACAAAGAATAATAAAAAAGAAGGATAACGAGTCGAGCGGAGTTTCTAGGTAAGCATTGTACATCCTAGCCCGAGTTTAAACTTTATATGCTCAGAGAGTTTGTTAAGTCAAAAATATGCATTGTTTTAATAATTATTGTGATTATATTATATATGTTATTTCGTTTAATTTACTTATTTTATATATTTTTCAGGGTTAGGATTAATTTAATAAAGAAGAGAAGAGAGGACGTAGAAGCTCGGGTTTCACACACTTGACTACAAGATGGTCCAAAAATAATAATTTATGAAAAATATTATTCCCATACTTATTTATTTGGGTTAGAGTTACAAGAGTTGGAGAGAAGGTAGAAGACTTGGGGAAGAAGGAGTCTAAAGAAGAAGAAGGGAAAAAAAAACAAAAAAAACCCTAGCTGGCTACCCCACTCCTCCTTCCTCTCCACCATAAATAACATCATACACACACACATCTCACGGCATGAAACCCTAACCCACGGCAACCCCTCTTTTTTCCTTTTCCATCTTCACCATAATCATCTATCATCTTGATCATCACCATCTCACGCCTAACCCCTACGCTCCATCTCCACGATCACCAGCACCTTACATCACCATCATCATCCACCCAATAATCCTCTCACCCTTTACACCCTACGTCCATCATATACACAAACATCCCCAGGGCACATCTCACTTCATCTCCTACCATCATCATCATCTCCTCACCATCACGACACCAACTCACGGAAATCGCCCATAATCACCTTCACGCCTATCCTCATCTCCCCAAAATCGCGGCCGCTTGCTTCTCAAACACAACAGCCCACGCCAAGCCCTTTCACCATCATCATCATCTTCCATCAACATTACACATCATCTCCCCAAAATCACGGCTGCTCCTTCAACACCGGATCACGACTCATCACACTCTTTTCCCACCTTCAGCCCTTCATCATCTCTAATATCATTATCTTGTCTCTTTTGTATTGTTTTTATTTTATTTTATTGTATTTCTTAGAATAGATTATTATTAAACATGAAGTATTTGGGTGAATTGTGTGATGTTAATTTTAATATGAAAGAGTAACTTTTTATGCTTTGTATAGTCTTCTTGAAACCATGCTAAATTAATTATTTTGAAATGAGTTTTATGCTTTAATGCCTAATTGATTTCTATTCATGATTCTTTAGCGCTTAACGTTCATCGTTTATGAAATTTGTGTTGAATCAATTAGAATGCATGCTAGTTGATTAAATACAATTTCGATTGATAGTTTAGAAGATTATAATAAGTAAAAGTTATCATCTTTTAGGCCTAGGTATCACCCTAATTAATCATGGATGACTCAAACCCATCTCTTTTAATTAGGTAATCGTTATAGATTTTTGTTAAATCGATTTGCTGGTAAATTGGTTACAAAGTGTTAAATGATATTTTTCTAATTCTTCATGCTCTAGTTTGATTAAATTCTTGCACTGGTGTGAGGGTTATCAAAATTAGTAGGGTTTATATTAGGGTTGGACCTAATTAAATTAGAATATAAGGAAAAACGAGAAAGAACTGCTGGTGGATGTCTTCTACAATTTAACTCATGGATGAAATTATCTTGTGTGTTAATGATAAATATTAATTTGCATGGTGGATTGAGATTATACTAAGTATCCTTCATAAATTTGACAACTTTTGATAATTATTTGTTACCTAGAGTTAATTTGATTGGTTTTTTTTATTTTTGTTCCATTTTTATTAGCTTCAATATAAATTCAATCGACCCCCCTAAAAGTATAGTCTTTTAGGAGTGTCTAGGTAATTTTAGATAGTTTAGATTTTGATTTTTAGAGTGGTTATAATTTTAGATTGATTTATATTCAGTTTTAGTATTTAACTATTGGTTTGTTAGAAATTAGACTAAAAATAGCTATTTTTGTTCTTTTTTGATTTTTATTAGTTCCCAGAGTCTATTTAGTGTCCTAGTCTTCCATATTTAATTTTGTAATTTTTGGAAGTTATTTGATAATTTTTCAGAATTATTTTGAGAAATTGATAAGTGCAGGTTTTTAGGTTGTTAATTCTAAAAATTTTGATTTTTAATTTTAATTCGCGATTATTAGGTATTGTTAAGTCCAGAAAATTGTGTCCTAGAATTAGGGTAATTTTCTTGATTATTTTCGTATTTATAGTTACGCAGATTATTTTATTTCTAATTTCATATTTAATATTCTACATTGATATTCTGTGGTAATTTTCTGATTTGATTTTTCTGGAATTATTTGGATACAATTGAGGAGTTACGAGCTTATATACCTAAAGAGTGATATTTTAGGTTACTATTTGACATTTTTAATATTTATTTTCTGATTATTATTTGCTGTTTTGAATTTTAATTAGAATTTCAGTTACTATTCTGATTTTATTTTTCTAGATTATTTAGGAAAGCTTTTTACTGTTTTCTTTCCAGAATATAATCCAAAATATTTAGAAGCATCATTGGGTGTTTTTCCATATTTTTATTCGTTAGATTTTAATTATTTTCAAATTATTTAGATTAGACTTAATAAATTAAATTAGTAAAATCATTTAGGATTAAGCTAGCCTTTTACAATAATCTTTCCTCGTGGATCGATCTCTATTTTCGTATGCTATAAAAAGTGTTTAATAACCGAAGTAGTGGTTAAATTTGCAGCTCTCGACAGGCTTTACAGAGTTTCGAGCCGACCCCAAACCGAGCTTTTAATTGGATGAGTTGAGTCCGAACTTCGCTCGCTTACACCCTTAGTTGGATCCGTATATATGCATACAAATATACAATGATATAGTGTCTTTTTTAAAATTATTTCCGGGCTTGAGCTTGACTCGTTTACACCCCTAATGGATCTATATACATACATACAATGATATGGTGTCTTTTCTTCTTGTTATTAATCAAATGATGTCCCACATTTAAAATTTTTCAAAATTTAATAATATTAGCTAGCTGTTAGCTTCATATATATTTATGAATTTAAAAACCTCAAATATTTTTAGAGAGAATTTTAATTTTTCTGTGTTTGAAAATACCGTCACTATATAAGTAAATAAGCTATTGAAATACCTACGTCATATTGATCATTGTTGATCAAAATAGGAATACAGTATAGGAATTATGAATTCAGCACGTTAAAAAAATTGAATTACACCACTGTACATTACGTATAGGTCGGCCTATACGGGTCAGCTTGTTTAAAATAGGGTCAATAATGAGTCAGTTCAATAATAGGTCGGCCTATTAAAACATATTAATGGGTCAGGCAGGATCGATCTATTAACAGCCCGTTTAGTAGCCTGTTACTTTTTCAACTTACTTGACTTACTAATTTACATGCTACAATTAGTTAAATTTATTACTAATACTTTACACATAACAATAATTATTCTACATAATTTTTTCTATAAGTTTATTCTATTTTAAAACAAGTCAAAAGCAACTCGCCAATGAGTCGATCTAACCCATTTATTTACATAAAATGTCTAATCTAGTCTAAATTATTAACGAAATAATTATGATAAATCCAACCCATTTTATAAGTAGTCAGTCCTAATGCAACATTCCAATCTAACGTGATCCGTTATCCATGCCTGTCTAAGCAACTAGCGACCGAGCAATCGGACGCAGGAGAGATGATTTTTTGGCGTCAACGAATATAAACCAAAAAGAAAAAGGCGGGGATAGGATTTGGTCACGCCGAACGAAGCGTCTGACTTTGTGTTGGCATGGGCCGCCACCTGCACCCTTCATGATCGTATGAGCGCGTGGCTTTCATAACTGGCAGTCGTATACGTGTCGGAACATGATTAGCGGAAAATGGGTGGGTCTCAGCGCACGTTGGGCCCCCTTTGACTACCATTGTCCAACCGCAACCCCGTACATACATACACTAAATTAAGTCATTACAAAATAAAATAATCGATGTACCTCTGCCTCTACGCCCCTCGGCATCTTCCTTTGCACTCGCAACTTGCTCCCCCCAAAATAAAATTATATATTTTAACTTTTTGGCCTAAAATATATATTAGAGTATCTAATGCCAACTTTGTTAAAAAAAAAAAATTAACTAAAATAGATGAAACAACAAATGGGAAATCCTATGTCTCGATTCGATACGACATATGGTAGATTATTTTTTTCGAGGACATGCTAAGTAATTTAACTATATTATCATATCTTCACATTACTTCATGTGATGGCGCATTAAATATTCGTGTAAAGAAACAATACAGTAATATATTTTTTATGCTTGTTTTTATGTTAGTGTCGTAAAACTTGACTTTGTTTTCTGTATTTTTTTATTCTCTCCCATCACGTCCAACCATGAAATCTTATATTCTTAAAATGTAAATGCTTAGCGAATAATAAAATTGATTAATATTTATAAATTGACAAAAAATTTGTATAGCTCAAAGTCTCTCCAATTTATTTATTTATTTTTTGCGTGTATGATAATTTGTGAGTTTATTTCTCTTAGAAATATGATGCTTTTTCCTAAATTACTTGTGTAATTTCATCAAATTTTTAAAAAATATTTCCAATAAAATATATTATTATTAATAATTTTAACACTCAAATAGTATAAATATTTCCCTATCTCTTTATATAATATCATCAAGGAGATATTTATTTATAGGCTCACAAATCAAATGGAACAAAAAAAATGTTTCGAGAATTCCTAACCCCGTTATCTTACATGGATACGATTTTTCCCATCCACCCTCACACACATCGATCATATCTTAAGTCAAATACACTTCCAATGTTATACAAATTATCTAAGTTTTGAACCACAAAAATATGTCGTGATGCGATTAAAGTTGAAACCCGGAAAACGGCGCTATTCCCTCCATCTGGACGCCAGAACGACGCCGTTTAAACAGAGTAGGTCAGTGCTCACTAACCAGCGACTTCTGATCTATAAATGAGTGATGGTCGCCGCATCATTTCTTTCGCCCTTTCGCCAGCAATTCTGCATTTTCCATCGCCAGCCTCCATTTCCGGAGGTTTTTTTTTTTTTTTTGTTTCCCAGGTACTTTCTCTCTCCTCTCCTCTGCTATTTCTTGATCTCAAATTTTAGTTTTGTTCTTTTTCCGTCAGTTATTCAATTTTTTTTTTCCAGCTTTGTGGTCCGTGATTTTTGATTTAGCTCTTGATTCCGTCTTTGAGCACAGATCTGATTTTAAAATTTTAATTTCGTCGTTTGATTTCGATCTGTGTTCGGTCGGCCTAATTTTCTGATCATCGAAATCTATTTTTGGAGTCGGAGTTTCTCAATTGATCGATTTTTCTCGATTCTTAATTTCGTGATTAGGTATGGAAAATCTTCATCAGATCCGACTTTATATCTGCAAATCCTTTAATTTTTCTTTAATCACCGCTCAGATCTAGCTAGTCTTAGCTGTTATGAGTTAATACTCGCTCTTTCTGGTTCGGAGTTTCAACAGTCTTCCGATTTTGTGCGTTTTCTGTTCAACAGTTTCTGATCTTGTATATCTGTGAACTTTTGGTGGCAAAATTATTTCAAGAACTTTTTTTCCCCTGGATTTTTGGTTTTCAGATGAAGATTTGGGATATGTGTGTTTAATTACCTCTTTTGTCTATTTTTTTTGTGAATAGGCGTTCTTTTCTGACTGTCTGTTGAAAGACGAAACAGAAAGAAAGGGAACAAAATGAATCGGTGTGATATTCAGCAGAACGCCTTGGTGGTGGGTTGTGAAGAGATGAGGAGCCGTCCGGTTGTAGTTTCTCTCTCCGATGGGAAGGGCCCCGTCGTTTGCCCAAAGCCTCGGCGAGTTGGGTTCTCGGCTACCAATCTCACCATGTCTCTGAGATGGCAGAGAAGGTAATAATTGGGTCCCCCCCCCCCCCCCCCCGATGTTTGTGTTTGGTTTCTATATTGTTGGGTTGTGTGTGATTAGTAGTTTTGATTGCGTATATTTGATTAAAAAAAAGAGGGTTTTTGATTGTTTATGTGGTTTGCCTGCAGTCAACATGCTGAGATATGCGATTCAAAAGCAGGGGCAGAGCTTCTTGACTTAATTCTTATGAAGGTATCGATCTCTGAGATCAGATTTGCTATTTGGTATATATGTGATTGCATACCCTGAATTACCGTTGTTTCTCCTAGTATCATCAGGATTGGTGCTTCTAATTACCAAAACAAGGGTGGTTAGCTATTAGAGTTTGTTCTTGTTTTCTGTTTTGTTTTTTTTTTTGGGGGGGGGGGGGACGGGCTAATTGCTTTTTGAACAAAATTTGATGGATTAGTGTGCCTTGATGCTAGAGCACAGTTTGGGAAATCAAGGGTTATGTCATGAATCCTCAGATTGTTGAATCTGAGTGGTGATAACTGATATACTTCCTGATCTATGTATGTATGTAGTGGACGACGTGAACGCTGTAAGGAAAGTTAGCTTATTGTGTGTTGTTGCTTGTGTTTGTGCAGAGGGGCTATGGTGAAGAAGAATCACCAAGAGATATAGTTTCATCAAACCCCTTTTTTTGCGGATCTCCTCCTAGCAGAGTTTCTAACCCATTAGTCCAGGATTCTCAATTTGGAAATGATAAATTGTCCCCTTTGTCAACCTTACAACTTGCATCCCCATCTAGCTCATCGCCATCTCCATCACCATCTGCCATGAAAGCAGGGCGTGCTAGGATGAAGTTTGGCCTCAAACCCGCAGCAGTTAGGGTAGAAGGTTTCGATTGCCTTAGCAGGGATCGCCAGAATTCGAGCATCACTGCTGTGGCCTGAACCATTCAATTGGGAACTGTATATACGAGCTGAAGCTGAAGCTGCCATTGCTCGAACAATCGCAGCAAATTATTTAGTTGCAATATTCTGAGAATTTATATTTTTTGGGTAGCAAAATCAACCGAGAGGGATTTGCCTTTATCAGTGTATATAGGATTGTGGCTCTACTACCTATTTAAGCCTGTAATTAGCTTTTGATCGGTGAGAATGTAAGAGTGGGAGAGCAGAGTAAGGGAGAGAGACAAGCTTCTCCTCCGTTTTTTTTTTTTTTTGTAATTATAATTATTGTTATCATTATTATTATTATCAGTAATTACTACTAATGTTATAAGAGTTGTAAGAGGAGTATCTTCAATCTTCCATTGAAGTTGTATAGAGCTATGGAGTGGTCTGACCTTGTAAGTTGTAACTTAATGGTGTAAATAATATTTGCTTGGTTCTCCCGAGTAGTGCGGAGACTTGGGTATTAATCATCTTGTTTTGATAAGTAAATGGTCATTGTGAAATCACTTTCATTTTGGAATTGATGGTTATTTCCATTGGAAACGGTCTCTTTATGGGCAGTGATGTGCATAGGGATAAAGATGCTTATATTTGGATCTCTTTAAATCTCGCGGAAGCAGGATTAATATTGAAAGTTGTTGTTGTTATAGCTAGGATTGTGTGAACCTTGTTTGCGCATGTGGACAAATTGATTATGTAGGTAAGAGGGCAATTTGCAACTTGAATGCAACCATGAGTTTTTTGGAAGAGTTTTTTGAAGAATGAGCTTTTTGTCTCACAACTTTGTCAGAAATAGCTAACTTTATCAAACAGTTTTTCAACAAACAGCTAATTGAAACAGCTAATATAAACAGCAAACAGCTAATACAAACAGCTAACAGTTAACAACTGTTTGCCAAACAGAATTTTTGTCTTTCTATTAAACTTGATTCGTGGTTATGGTGAAGTGGTTAAATCCTCTAGGACCATTGGAGGCTGTGGCTAACTTTGTTTTCTTGGGTGTGGTAGGAATTAGAGTTGGGATGTCCAAAATTAATTTCTCTTTTCAAAAGTGAAAATTCTTAAGTAGTATTTGGTTGGAAGGAAAATGGTTTTCTCAGAAAACTATTTTCTATGAAAAATATTTTTCCGAGAAAAATTGATTTTCATGTCACAATTTCCGTTGTTTGGCACAAAATAAATTATTTTTTATGAAAAAGAGAAAACGTCAACTGAATTAGTTATATGACGAAAAATATTAACTGAATAGCCGTAGTTGATATAAATGTCAACCAAATGAAGAAATTTTGAACTTAAAATTCATATCTAAGTTTTTTTCAATACTTCCTCTCGAATAATCAAGTTTTGATCTAAACCGTTCAACTTATTTTAGTGACAAAAGCATCAACTGAATTGTTTAAGTGGCAAAAAATGTTGATTAAATTATCGTGGTAAAAAAAAAATATTGACCAAATGAAGAAATGTCATGCTCAAAATTTGGATTCGAGTCTATTTTAATCTTTCTTATCCAATGATCAAGTCTCGATCCAAACTATTAAAATTATTGTAGTTGTAAAAAATATTGATTACATTGTTTAAGAAGTGAAAAATATCAATTAAATTGTCATTGTGGAAAACAATGTTAACTAAATGAAAGAATATCAAGCTCGAAATCTGAATTTAAGACTAATAGCTTATTGTAATATTTTTTATTTGATGATCAAGTTTCGATCCAAACCGTTGAAATTATTTTAGTGGCGAGTTAACTGAATTATTTTAGTAGCAAAAAATATCAATTAAATTGACATGGTGGAGATAAATGTCAATCAAATAAAAGAAATTTGAGCTAAAAATTTAAATTTGAGTTCATATAATCTTTTCCATCCGATTGTCAAGTTTTGATCCAAACTTTTAAAATCGAATTTTGCTCCTAAATCTAAGCTGATTATATCATCAAAGAGTTGAAGGAGAAAAATCAACTTCCGTTCTTCTCACAAAGGAAATCATTTTCCTTTAAAAATAGTTTTCCCTCTTTTATTGTGCTAAACAACAAAAAATTGAAAAACTATTTTCGAAAAAATCATTTTTTCCCAACCAAACAATGCCTTAATCTACAAGATTTTTCCAACTATCCGTATTTTTGAATAAAAAGACAATTGCGAAAAGAAAAGATATTTGAAAGGGCACTTTTGAAGTCAAATTAGTAAGAGCATTATTGGTATATTATCTTTAAAATGGTAGGTGTTACTAACATGTGTTTAAATACATGAAATATTAAATGGAACATTCTTTTGGGATAGAACTTGGAAGGAGTATACTCTTTATATAATTAATCAAAAACAAAAAATATTTGAGTTGTAGTATGGAATACTGTAGACACAAATTTCGCGCCTAAAATAAATTAGACAAGAAATTCAGCAACAAATTGATTTTTTGTATTGATGTAGTGTGTAGGTACAATCTCTGAATTTAATACAATAAAAATGATCATCTGATTCGATCTCCTAATGACTTGAGTATTCCGAGGGCTTAATGCTTGATCTCGGTTGATGCAAATCAGTTGAAGAACTCTGAAGGCTGTTCTTGATTTTGATCTGCAAGTGGCTGATTGTGATTTCTGAAGCTCTGCAAGTCTTGATCCTTCTCGCTTGGTAGTTGGATGCTTCTTGTTGTCTGAACTCTGAATTCTGCCAATGCTGAATGTTAAATGTTGTTGGATAGATTAATCGATGCGAGGGCAAGGTTGCTTGATCTCGATCGATAAACTGGATGAAGAACTCTGCAGTAGACTTCAATTTGAGGTTGCAGAAGATGTTGAGCTAGCTGACTTTAATCCTTGTTACTTGATAACTGGATATTGTCTGCAGTCTGAGCTCTGGAGTCTGTAGGATGTTGAATGTTGAGCTTCCTTTAAAATGAGGGGGGAGGATCCCTATTTATAGGCTCTGCCGGTTAGGGTTAGAGTCGGGTTTTGGGCCTAGGCCCAATAATTATTTTCTTATTTTTAAATAAAGACAATAATTACTAATTTCTGCATCATTGATGACACGTGACGGCCTTTGATTGACTGCACTTAATTTTAACCAAGCGGGTCCACCAAAGTCAACGTGACACGTGGCACTTTATGGTTGGTCTATTTTTTATATGTGGCATCATCTGATTCGTCATAGAATTTTTGCCTTCTACAAATACAATGCATCTCATTGTATTAAACCATGTCAAATATGATATGAGCTTTAAAGGATAAGAAGTATGTAGATGACATAGTGGGGGATAAAAATGCCTACACTTAGTGATAAAGAAAACAATTGACCAAATCCATAAAAGTATTTATCGTGCAGATGTTTATGATGTTTATCAACTTACAGCAAACTGAACACACTATCGTCCATCTTTTCAATCAAATTCTCTGTTTCAATCAAATTCTCTTTGAATATTTTTTTTCGGGACATTTGGATTTTTTTTTGAAACTAATTTAGATTGATGAAATAGATATATAAAGATCTACTTTTCTTATAGGAAAATTATAAAGAAACTGACACTGTGATTTATGATTAACAAATTAATATATTATGATATTAATATTGCTGTATTTATGACTTACTTTGTATTTATGAGTTGTAATTATCTAATATTATAGACTATGTCTCTTTAATGCAAGTTTCTTACAAATAATTTTGACATGGGATGTGTTTGGTAACAACAGATGTTTGATAAAAAATAGCTATTTGGGAGAATTTTAGCTGTTTTGATCAAGTCAAACAGCTAATGGGTGTTTGGTAAAAAGTTGTTTGCAATACCTGTTTGACTCCAAAAACCTTTTTTTTGAAAAAGCTATTCTCATTAGCATTTTAGAAAGAGCTTTTTGTGGAAATTACATAATTGTCTATGCGTTTGGAAAAATTACATATATCTCATTAAAAACTAATTCATAAATAAGGGCATAAATGAAAATTTACGAACATATTTTTTAGAAACAGCTAGTTTTTACCAAATATTTTTTCTAAGGGCGTGTTCGGCAACAGCGTTTTGAGTAGCGTTTAGCGTTTTGACTAACTCAATACACTCATAAAGTAATTTTTAGTGTTCGGTAACGTAGTGTTTTGACTAACGTTTCAAGTAGCATTTAGCGTTTTAAGCAGCGTTTCTGAAAAGCTAATCGTATTAACATTTGACATTTAAAAGTAGCGTTTCATATTTTTTTGCCAAAAAATATCCTTACGAAATTTTATATTTGGAAATTATCTATATCCTTTTATGTTAATTTACATTAATCAGCTAACCCAAAAGCTAAATTTACCGAACACATTTATTTCAACTGCTCATCTAAACAGCCATCCGCTAACAGCCACATTAGAACCGCTATTCGCTGCCTGAACCGCTATCCGCTATTTGAACCGCTATCCGCTACTTGAACCACTAATTTTGCCGAACAGGGCTTAAAATTAGCTAATAGAAAT
Organism: Carnegiea gigantea; assembly: GCA_029747015.1. Classification (NCBI taxonomy): domain Eukaryota; kingdom Viridiplantae; phylum Streptophyta; class Magnoliopsida; order Caryophyllales; family Cactaceae; genus Carnegiea; species Carnegiea gigantea. The sequence continues at coordinate 595,095 of JAKOGI010000140.1, forward strand.
AACTAATTCAAACAGCTAATAGCTAACAGATGTTTACTAAACATGGCCATGATTTGTGAAAGCTAACCACTGGCATTAAGATTAGTGACTTAAAATCCAGATTTTAATATTTCATCCTCTCCTTCGAGTATGGTTAGAAGCCCGAAGGGAGAGAGAAGCAAACAAAACCCATCAGTTTGGCCCATATATTTCTAATTCTTCCTAGGCGCTGTCTCTCTCTCTCTCTCTCTCTCCAGGTTTATTCTCAGGGTTTTCTCAGCATCTCCAGTCTCAGAGGCTTTTAATTCTCGGGCAATCTACAAGGTACAAGCATAATCACCACCCCTTTTACTCTTTCAGCGTATCTGATTTCCTATGTCGTGGTAGCATTTGATTTTTTGTGGGTTAAGATAGAATTACATATGCATTTTGATATCTGCTTGAATTGTAAGCTGCGTGCTCATGCCCTACTTCAATTTGTTCTTTTACTTTAATCGGGTATGCATTGCATGTGGGGGAGATTTTAGTTGAACTGGGGATTTGAAAGTGTGAAATTCTAAGTGGGTATTGCGGAGATCCCAATACTTTAACATGCTTAGATCTGGGGCTTTCCTTATTCATTACTGAGGGTGGTTGAATCTTTTGGGTTTTAGAGACTGCTTGGTGTAATCTGTTGTGAACCAATGTAATGACATCTTTCTTGTATTAATGTTTTCCTTTGTCTCCATGTGAATGTCTGATGAAATTTTGCATGTAATAATGTACTTGGTAAATATGGAGCTTCAATAGTCCGATGTATTGTTGAATGTTTTTTTAGAAGGATGGGGTCTCTGTCTGCGAAGTAATGTTTCCAGTTTCTGTAAATGGTATGTCTGCAAACTTACTATCTTCCCTTTCTAAGAGTTGACGGTTGATGAAATTTTGGGCTTTGATCCTATGTCTAGAATCACGGTAACTGTCAGCCCCCTCAGCGATAGAGTTCTCCGAGGGCAGATCCCCCCCCCCCCCCCCCCAAAAAAAAAATCATAAGACTCCTAGAGGACCAAACCATTGTTTAAGGGGAATAAACATCGAACCACTTGAACCAGCTTGCATAGTGTAACAATCTAAAACGTGAACAAGTGCCCAGTTGATTGTTGATAGGCTTTTGAAGATATTAATGTAACTTCCATGGGTAAATGTCAAGCTTCTATGTTTGAATTATTGAGGCTCCGTGAAGGGTAGGATCTCCCTTAACAGCTCAGTTCCTATCATATTTGCAAACTTATGATGCTTTATTCCTCAGTGATTCTATGGATGCATGTTCAAATGCCTTGGGTGCATGTTGACATAGATAATACATTTCGAAAATTCAAAATTAGGAAATAGACAAAGCTAGATTTTTGTGTTAGACATTTAAGTACATGGCAGTCTTAGTTGGGCAAGGAGGGAAGACATATCCAAAAATAAACGGGGAAAATCTGAAAGCTTAGGTGAGGGCTTAGCTGATATTCTGCCTCAACCACAAAGTTAAAGTGTCTGAGTGCTTTATGTAAGTTGCCTCCACTAAGAGTAAATAGCACGAGTGTGCATGCTTGTTACAGTTCAGCTTTACTAACAATTACTGGGAGGCTATCTCAATTCTGAGCTCTCTTTTCTCTGTCCCTGGTATGTGATTCATTTTTCTACGTTTTTGCACAATTTAGAACCTCTTTCTCCTTTGGTTTTGGCCAGTATACACCTTGCTTCTTGGCTTGTCTTTGTACCTTGGGTTCTACTTCTAGCTGCTACTTGTTAAATTGTGAATCAGTAACATTCTTGGATATTGTAGAAAAGTAACAGTGTTTACTTTTAGAGCATTTTCTCCTCTAAACTCTCAGGTATGTTTTCTAAAGTAGCTAAATTTTGGATGCAGTAGGGGAATGGCAAAGGAGGGATTGCTATGTTCTGAAGAAGAGGCTTATGACCTTTTGGATCAATTAGAGCATATTTTAGATCACGACCCTCTTATGTGAGTCACTTAATTGGATGCTTGTCAAGTCCTACAAATTGCAGTATTTGATATTTTCTTTAATGTAAATATTTTTGATGCACCACAAAGTAGGATTGTTTTGCACATTATATCAGTGACAATTCGATCACATATGCTTATCATTCTGATGGAGCAAATAACTGCAATCAACTCATCATCAACAATCCTTCTAAAGGCATCTGTATAGCTTGGCAGCGGATCACTATCCTAAGAATAGAGCCCCATGAAATTGTTTGATCTTTGCCATACCCATTGGAAGTGCAAATGTCCAGTTAAGTTCAGTATAGTTCTGCAATCACCTTGATTTCTCTCCCAGTAGCAGTTTAGACTTTAGACGGTTTGTCTGGTCAAACAGGAAAGGGAACCCATCTCTGACTTCTTCTCTTGTCGCAGTAATGCAATGTTTTTCAGCAATAATGTATTAGAATGTTGCATTTGGGTGGGGAACATTATCCCTCACAGTGCTAAGCCACAAGTGTTCTAGGATACTGAGTCTGAGTGTGCCAAGAATCAAATCCAAGCTTGATCTGTGCACCATTCATCTCTAATGGACTTGATTTGTTTTCAGTGATGAGGTGGGATTTATTCATCCCTCCCATCTATTGGTCCTCAACAAAGAGGCAGATGCTACCCTGGTCTCCTCTGATATCCAAGAACTAGATGCAAGAATGAGCTCTGAACTGTCTAAGTGTGCTGCACCCAAAGGGAAAAAAGCTTTCTTCTGGAATAAAGATCACAAGTTGGGAGTTTCGACTGCATATCTTCTTCCACTGTATAAAGCAGTAAAACATAAATTCATGGAGGCATTGGCGATCTACAAAATGCATTCTGGATCCTCCTTTATGAACGAGAATTTGCCTGGAAACGTTGCCTTCTCCAAGTTGGAGAATGAAGTAATGAGACACAGCAGGGCTCTTTTGTTACTTAGCAGTGACTTTGGTACTGCATGGAATGCAAGGTTTGCCTTTCTTTTCTATTGTTTCCCTGGGGTACTGCACTAGAAGCTTACTTTCTGAGTATTGAGTTGCAGTGCACTTGAGCTGTTCTTTTGTCTCATTGAAGTTTGCAACTGAGATATTCTTTTCTCTGCTCAATGCAGAAAGGCTGTAATATCAAATAAAGAAGATTTTTCGCATTCAGTTGAACTCCTTGTATCTGCTTTGGTTCTCTCTTTTGCTCCAAAGTCTGAAAATGCCTGGAGTCACAGGTAGCATCCTTTACATTTACATAATTGTTTCTCTCAAAATGATGCAACCTAAACTTCTTGTTATAGTTTGCTACTCAAAACGAAAAAGAATCTGTTTTTGACTGTGTGATCATGTTGGTGGCGCTAGCAATATGCTGCTGTTTTTGCTGCTTCTGTTTTCCCACCATACATTCTTAAAATGGTTGAAGAGAAATTTTCTTTTTGATATTGTGGCTTTGTTCCGCTGGCTTGTTTACCTTGATTCTTGATAGGAGGTGGGTGATCAAGAGAATTGCTAGTAGATGTGATACACTGGAAGAGATTTTGGATAAAGAGTCTAAGCTGGTGGAAAAAATAGCAGAGGTTAAATCTGAGCTGCAGAACTGGATGTTGTTAAGGTTTATTTGCTCTTCATTTTGAATGGCTTGATAGTTAGCAATGGTTTCATTTTGTCCATGCGGCTTCTGCTCTATTCATTTGGCTGGTGAAGGAGATATATGGCCGCATTTCGTTTGTAATTGGTAAATAAATTGTTTGCTGACAGACAGGCACTCGTTCTTCCCAGAAGATTGTTATTTGTCAGGTTGTGGCACGGAGTTGTAATTCTGTGGGATTGTTTAGTAAGGTAGAGATTTTTGTGGCGCCAAGAAAGAATCCTAACTACATGTGTGCCTCCTTTGCAGAAATCTAAAATGAACTACCGGGCTTGGAATCACCGATGTTGGTTAATTTCATATATGAGTAGCAGACAGGTGAGGCTCTGAATCGAACTAGCATCTATCATCTATGTGCATTTCAATCCTTTGCTTTTGGGCCTTATTATTTATTAGTGGATGTTGTGCTCTTCAACTAGGATGTAGTTTGAAACTATAGATTCGACTGCAAGTTTGTTGTGAAATTCTATTGGAATAGATTTTTGTGGAGAGCTTCTTAATAGGTAACCTGACCATTTATTTATTTATTTTGGTGGTATATAACAAGCCTTAAAAGTTCTCCATAACAAGGCTTCTAGCAATGGTCGGCTCACAATAGTGACCAGGCCTGAAAATCCTTTCTTGTTATGCATATTATGAAGTGAGTGCTTTCTGGCCTGTATAAAATGGGGGCAATCACTATGTTTTTTTTCAGAGGTCTGCTCTTGTTGAAGTCGTGTTTCAGAAAGATGTTGCGGGGGGGGGGGGGGAGAGTCTCTGGGGAATGTTTAAGTTTAAGAAATATCTTAGGACGCAAATCTTTTATTTGAACTTCTTAACCTCCTTTTTTTGGGGCTTATGGTGTAAAACCTCCCAAAAATGGGGAGAGTGGTCGTATTACTTCCTTTTGGTTTCCCTCATGCATATTCCTGAAATGCAATGTGATCTTGCAATACAGGTGCTACTTGAGTTGGACACCAGCAGATACTGGGCTGCATTGCACGTTGCTGACAGTAGTTGCTTCCATTATCGTAGGGTAATTGTTCCCTGTTAACTTCTCTGTCTTAAATTGGATCTAATAATGAGTTGTATTGAAGTCCTTATTAGACTCAATTTTTCGGCCTTTGTGAATGTGAGGGAAATGAAAATTTCAAAATTGGTTTCTTAAGCTATTTGTGTTCTTATGTTGTTTAGCTGACCTGATTTTTCTTACTGCAATAATATTACTTCTGTAAAAAGGAGAGCTCATTAAGTGCACAGGTCAAAATGTAGGGACATTTTAGTACAGATGGAAACTACAAAATTGATGTGTCTCTTGGTGCTCTAGTTGTAAAATATCTCTAGGACCAACCAGAATAGAGACGTTTCTCATCCCTTTGTAGCTGTACAGTCATATATAGTTGCTCGAATTTGTTACCCTGTAAAGTCTTTATTATCACCCAGTCTAAAGTTGATTAGGAACAAATCCTTTGTGTTACGTATTGTGGGGCAAAATGCGATGCAGTGCTGTGCAATCAATAAAACAAATTGACTAAAAATGTGATACTGATTTTATTTTCATTCATTGCATTACGGTTCAGCCTGCCAAACATGATGCTAGATGCTATGCTAACCACTGCCCCAGAAAAGCACAAAAGCAGGACTTTTCTGATACTCCTAGTTGCTGGCAACTTTACAGTGACATCCTTACATTATCACCACGACCACATCTGTTTATAAACGCCACGCTTGAATTGTATACTCTTTCCATCTCATGCTTCTTTGGAGGCATTTCTCTTAATGAAACACTCTTTTTCCCAGCATTTGCTATCTGGGTTGATTTTAGATGTGTCCTTAAGTATACTGACTCCTTATAACTAATGATTCTCTGAGGCTTGGGTCTTCACCATGATTCTGAACTAGTGCTTTTGCTGGTTTGACAGAAATTAATGTTGCAAATGTTGGCGGATGCAAGTGAACAACAGGATGCCGTAGCATGCTCTAGTCAGTTAAGATCAGTGAGGAAATTTTGGAAGGTAATGTTGTGAATTTTTAGAGAAGTTAATGATCATTAACTGGTTGTAGGGACTTGTTGACAGTAGTTTCCTCATTTGTTATCTTGTTCTTGTTCGTGTTGTGCCCTAGTTTTTCTGATGAAAGAGTGGTTGAAAGAACCCTTGATCTTTCTTTCATCAGACGAAGGACAAAACTGAGTTAGTATTACACCACTGCACTTCTCATATAGCTCATCTGATAGAGATACGCTAAAATTTCTACTTTTCGCTCCGAAGGCTGCTGAGAAATAGAAGAGAAGAGACATTTGGTTGGAAATCTGAAGTGATCATGCAACCCGTTCAAGCATGGGAGACTTTCCTAGGAACCCACACCCATTAGATAGTAATTCCCTTTCAATTCTGGGGTACAATAGAAGCAATATCATTGCAATATTTAACAGTAGAGATAAGGATGTATGGGGATTTGACCCCCACCTTCCATGTGACTCTTGGGTGATGACACGGTTTGTAGGTATATCTCTTTCCCCTAATTTACCAAGTTCATTCTGTGTTGATGGTGGCAGGACGAGCTTGACTGGAATGAGATGCTGATAAGACGCTATATTGGGCGGGAGGTGAGGAAATTCCCTTCTCTGTAAATTGAATTGTCCTTTGTCATTTCATCTGTTGCTTGTAATTACCTAGTATCGTTCAACATTTTCCAGGCCTTATGGCTTCATCGCCGGTTTTTGTCAGTGGGTTGGGTGAAGCATTTTGGAGCCAATGAACAGAATCCTAATGGAGAGGGCGAGGTAAATAATCATGTCAAAGTCTTCATGGACTATGAGCTAAGTCTTCTTCAGGATTGCCTGAATGTCCCAGAGAGCGAGTTTGAGGATGTTCAATCCCAGGTCATCCATGCTGCTTCCTACATGCTTCGGCTTAATTGGGTGAGTGCATGATTTCCCACATCCTTTCAACGTCGAAAGATCAAAATAAAGCTTGTCTACTGACAAATATCTTGTTATGCAACTCGGTGGTATATTTTCCCAGGAAATTTGCTCATCTTCAGGTATCAATCTCAATCAGAAGCGCAGGATCAGTGACCTGAGGGAATTGCTCAACAGACTCTGCCCGGAAAAGAGCATCGTTTGGGATCATTTGACAACAAATTTATACTGACAATGCAGAATCCATGTTCTTGAGACTATTTATACTGAAGTTTGTACCTTACCATTTAGTTTGAATGATCCGAGGTCAGACTTACAGATATCTTGATCTCAATCCAGATGCGAGCGAGTTTGATTCAAATTAAACGGCCTCAGATTTTCTTGCCTTGAGTATGATCCAACTTGAATGAGATTGGACTTACATATTGGATTTCTTTTCTAATTTTATTACCAATTTATTCCCGCTGTGTCCTTTCCGAATTGCCCATTTGCTACATTGTAAATTTGTTGTCTGATGGTTTATTTCATGGTCATTAAATCTACTAATCATGGCAGGCGCCAAGCAGCAAATTCTTGGTTGAGGCCAAGTTCAACGAAGTTGTTTAGGTGACAAAATAGTTGTTCAAGTGATGGATAGTTGTTCTAATTTAGTTATTAGCAGATAGCTATAGATGAGCAGTGGAAGAAAATATGTTTGGTAAATTTGATTTTAGGGTTAGCTTACTAATTTAAATTGGAGTAAAAGGGATATAAATAATTTTCAAAGGTAAATTTTTGAAAGGTATTTTTTGACCAAAAAAAGATGAAACAATACTTTTGAATGTCAAAAACTTAATATTATTAACTTTTTAGAAACAGACTTGAAATGTTAAACGCTATTTGAAACGTTAGTCCAAATATTGGATTACCGAGCACTTAAAATTGAGAGATTAGTGTCTTTACTTTGTCAAAACGTTAAAACTACTCCAAATGTTGTTGTCGAATACGACCTTAGTAACAGCGACAACAATATCTACTATTAAATATTGGGATTGGAGAATTATATTTGCATCAATAACGACACCAAAAGTACACTGACGTATTTTTGTTGATTTACTTTAATTTTTATCTTAAAAACCCCTACATTTATGGTGAGATTTTCCATTCCATTGTGTTGATTTACTTTAATTTTTATCTTAAAAACCTTACATTTATGGTGAGATTTTCCATTCCATTGTGACATGTTGTGTTCAGGGTCCAATCAGTGTACGTAGTTATGTTAGTGTATTTAAAATGATTGCCTTGGTATGATGGCTAAGGTCATGTCCAATAGAGTGATTTCTTTTTTTCCTTTTTTTTTTCCTCGGACACTTAAGGTTGTTTTTCCTTTTTTTTTTCTGGATAGCTAGGGGGAGATATCATATATTACGCATCACCATGAAAATAATTACAGTAATCTTCCGCACTAAGACTTGATCTGGCCAAATCTCCATGCCAAACTCATGATCTCAAGTTATAGAGTTGAAGATGAGCTAAGGGTACGTTAGCCTAATCCCCTCCATTTTTTAACAAAAGAGAAAGCACAATAATCAAACTTAGAACCAAAATACCAATGTCATTTACGGCACGAAATTTTTCAGCCTCGAAATCACACCAAGGCAATCCCCTTCGATCTCCACGCTCATGAGGCCCATGCCAGCCGACTCTGGAGCTCCATGCCGGCATGCTCAAGCTTCTTCTAACTCTACACCTAGAAACTCCTGCACTTGCAGGACTCTATCCCTTGCAAGACTCCGAATTCACTCTGACTCGAATTGGATTGTAGTTGGATTTAATCCGATCTGGATTTATTTTCTTTCCCGTACAACAATTTTTTGTATTATTTTGTCATCCAAATTTATTCCGTGCACTTATCGGTGCAATAACATGCGCCTTCCTATTACAACAAGTCAACAATTGAATATTTGAACATCTAATGCTAAACTAGAGTGTACTAACAAATGACAAGCATGCAGATCATGCCAACGAGCTGGTTGGCAATGGAGTGAGGCTGTGACTCTAAGGGAGAGAGGGGGGGAGTCAATTAAGCAACTAATGAGGGTGAGTATTTGGGATTTAGAGTTGAGATTGAAGGGTAGACTTTAGATTGTAAAATTTTAGATTTGAATTTTAAGTATTCAATAAAATAGTCGAATCGGATTGAAATATTGGATCAGATATTATCTTCCCTCCGAAACCGACCTGAATCTGACTCAAATTAAAATTATTTTTCTCAGTTTCAGACTCGAATATTTTATTCTTGGAACGAAATCAGCTATTTTGCCTCGGATCATATCGATGTGCCTCAAACTCAAATATGATTGTCATCCCTACTCTTCAATGCAACCACAAATGGAGCATCATCCTAGGAAGGATGCGAAGACTCCAAATAGATTTTTTCAATTATTATTAAGCTAAATAGCTAAAGACCACATAATAAAACTACATAACAAACAATTGAAGTACTTCAACACAAATCAAACAGCTCACGAGCTAATCTAGACCTATGCTCAATATCCGGCTATAGAACTCCTCATCCATGACAATGTGATACAATAACCATCACCTATAAGAACATTCTCAACCTAGGTCTGTTCATCCACTAAAGCAAAAGAAATCCATAAAGGGGCAAAAGAAGCCTATAGTTACAAGCAAGTATATCAGCTACTTCATTCACTGATGTTAGTCTCACATTTGCCCCAAGCCCATTCACTATTATACACAAGCCTGCAAAAGCACCCACATTCAGTGAATTTGGTCTTCCACAACAAATTACTGTAAAGAAAAAAAATTCTTTTCAGTCTTCTACTATATGCACATGCCTCTTAAGCAATTAACCAAATTATACTATTTTACTTGTCATCTTTATATTTTGGATAAATTCTGTTAAAAAAAAAAGTAATTCTTCCACATAAAACCAAGATCAATGTGGATGTTGATTAATTTGAATTGTAGAACTTTGAATACGTTGATACTAGAGGCTCCATTAATTTTTAATTGCCTTTGGTGTAGAAGAAATTTGATTACAGCCTAGTTAAGCACCCCTAAATTATCTTTTTTTTAAAAAAAATCTCAATCAATATGTGTATTATTATATTATACTCTTGGGAGCGCATACTCCCAAGACCCTCATCATCAAATATATATTAAAAAATTAATATATGACAAATATATGCGTGAAAAATATATACACATTGGCAACGAGATCATATGTTGCTAGGAGCGTATAAGAGATTGTCTAATCTCATTAGAGGAGATCAAATATGTTAAAACTTGAGAACCTTTGTTAAAATTTTGACATTATTAAATTTAATCGATGTCCCTTTTTTGCGTGCGGGGGAACAGAGGGGGGTAAATCTTCTTTGGCTGCAAAAAAAAAAAATTAATTTATTTGAGCCACGTGTCTAAATTTGACTATGTTAGCATTTTTTCCTCGAATGATAAGATTAATTCAAAAGTTGATTTAGTATAAATTCACGCCAAATTAGCTCTTACTAAATCAAATACTACCCATTTTCATGGAATGTCATCAAAATTAGAAACCCACAACAAACATTCATCTACTCTATAAACAAGTAGTCAAACAACTTATCCCTCTTTCCACTGTCTCTATAACTGTGCATAAAAATCAATTATCCCCCCCCCTTCTAACTTGTATTAAGAAATTAAAAAGGGAAAAAATGAGTAACTTAAACGAAGGAGGCAATCTAAATACGAGTTTATTGAGCAGTGAAGATATGAAAATGTTGAATATTTGGTGTTATGATGAAGCCAAGGCTTGCTGGTATCCATATTACAGTTGGCTCAACGCTGACCATGGTATTGTTGGAGATGATAATGAAGAGATTGTTTGGGAACTTGATGTTTGGAATTTGATGGATATTCGGAAAGCTCCTAACCCTCGTAATTAAATTAATCGATCAATATTCGTTTATCATCTTATAGTATTCTTGTTAGCATATCTAGATTGAAATAGTCTGAAAATAGATTTCGTATCAATGTCTCATTCAGAAATTTTGGATACCGATTCAGAGCTTGTCAACAGTCGTTGTATTTGACATTCGTTTCTTTTTAAGTTATATGCAAGGAGTATTAGCAATAACATAATTGTAGTACATGAAAATTGCCTTTGATTTAGAAGTAATTTAAATATTTCTTTAGGTAATTGGAGTTCAAGATACAAAACAAAAAGCCAAAAAATAACAAAATCACTTCAAATATAGAGCAAGCCCAAAAGACACAAAGATCACAAATTCAAGGGCATCGGAAGTTGGAACTTAGAAGCCTGGGGCTTGTAGGCAGTGAGACTGATGCACTGCACTTGACGAACCTTGCCGTACCCAATGATCCTCATGAAGACGTTGGGGTAAGCCTTCTTGGACTCCTCGAGCTCGGTTATGAATTGGGTGGCACCGATGCATCCGAACATGGGCAGCTTCTAATGGCGAAGTCAGGAATTTCGGAGAGGGGAGTCAGAATTAATAATACATCAATGCACTGCACTATTCCGTAATCCTATAACAAGGAGGCTACTTTTTGGCTTTGGCCAGGCTATATAATTTCAGCAATAAAATTGTACAAGCTAATCTAATTGGTTTCATATCTTATTCATTCATTGTGGAGTTTTTATTTTGGGTGTCATTTGGGGTGTTTATTGAATAAGCCTTTTAATTTGTGCTTTCAAAGTTGAAATGACGACTGGGGGCACTTAACATAGTTTCAGTCATCCAATAGAAAAAAGGTATCAAAGTAAGATCACGAAACAAAAGATTAATGTCTAAGCCTATTGTATAGCTTAATACCCATATTTACTAGAAAAAAGGACCCAAATTTTTAGAGTGCACCTATTCTTAGATCTTCGACCATCAAATTATACTTTTTTGTTGAGATGGTTCTTCAATATAATATCAGAGCCTTATAACATCCACGCTTCAAGCTAAAAGGGAATTTGCATAAGATGACATGTTAGAGCACGAAATCTATTCTTGGGCATTTAACCATGAGTTTAAACTTTTAGCTGAGATGTTTCTTTAATATAAATTTCTTAATAGGTCTTACAAAACTGATGTTCATGCCTTAATGTGGATCACACCTTATCTCTGAAAATTATTGCAAAACACACTTTGTTACCTTTATGTAATGTTTGGTTGGATGTAATGTAATAACAATGTACTGCAATCAAGTTTGCAATGTAATCATAATTACTCAATTTGTGGTAATCATAATTACAAGATAGTTCTTTTATTGCAATATTCTTATAGAACCAAACAAGATAATGAAAATGCAATTACAAACTTGATTACATTACAAGGTTAATTATATCTAACTAAACACTACATTACAGTGAGCAAACGTGCCTAGCCACTTATCTTGATCCCTTGCGAGCATCATTATCATCTCCTACTATTTATAACAGACTTTCTTAAATTGTGGACAACACTGTAAGAAATGAACGAGAATCATTGTAAACACTTGGGAGTTAGGATAAAGCTTTATTTCAGAGAAAAAAAATGATGAGGACTAAAAATTTCTTTAGCACTAACAAGAACATATTGATCTAATGGCTGGTAGCAAGTTTTTACATATGGGAATATATAATTCATTATCTATTAACTCTAGCCATTGTATCTCATGTTTTACTGGCAAATAGTCAATACCTTAAATTTTCCCTTAGAAGAAACAAATATAGAATTCTAATTATTATTTCAGAGAAATGCTACAAATTTAGAATGCCCTTTTATACTAAAAAATAAAAATAAAAGTTGAGGGCCTTATAGAAATTTTCCAAACTTTATCCAATTATAAAACACAAGATGAACAGAGCCATCGTTATAAGACAGTTGGAAGTAACAGAGGTAGGAGGAAAGATTGGAGCACTCTATAAGGTTAAAGTTCCAATGAAGATCCAGGGTGACATAGATGAGCAATACAGAGAGGGGAATCAAAGCACAAACAAAAGAAAGAAAACTTGGACACAGATGAGAAAATCAAACACATATCACAAAGCAAAGCCAAATTGACTGATATACAATGTCATGTCAGATCAGCCTACTTCTTGATCAACTCTCTTAGAAGCCTGCAGGCTTGTAGGCAATGAAACTGATGCACTGGACTAGGCGGACTTTGTCGAACCCGATGATTCGGATGAAGCCGTTGGGGTAAGCCTTCTTGGCCTCCTCGAGCTCGGCTATGACTTGGGCGGCGTCGGTGCACCCAAACATGGGCAGTTTTCACATGGTCCAGTAGCGTCCGTCATAGTACTCTGGTGACCTGTGGTTCTCACGTTACACAAATCGGTGTTACATTACAGGGGAACAAAATCAACCATTAGTATTGGTATAGTTGCGATCTATGGTGAGGCAGACTCCTTTACGGGCGACTTTTTGAATGTTTTCAAAGGGTTAGTAAGTTAAACTAGGGTGACTTTTTAATATAAATGTGAGACAACGGATTTACGTAGAGCTATATGAATAAATTGTTTGCTAACAAAAGAGTGGGAACGAACTTCAAGTTTGAATTCCGAGCAAGGAATCCATCCCTTGTTCATAAGGTATTGGACTTTGGACAACAGTGACTCTGGGAGAGAGATTAGGAAGGTAAGATAGGGTCTCGAACTTCTTCTTACTGACTAGTGGTCACACATGTAAACGAACTTAATAACAACTTTCTGAAGTCCTTGACACTAATAAAGTTGCAATCATCTAAATTCAAACCCCAAAATCCCACCTATACATATTATCGAGGGATCAAATGTAACAATTGTGCATCCAGTTATGTAGATGTTGTTTTCGTAAGATTCTAAATTAAAAACTTTAATTTGAATGTCTACCATTCCCTATAAAATAATAAATGTTAAATTTTCTGTAAACCAGGTCAAAACAAAGGAGCAATGTGTATAAATCCAATGGGATTTTAACCCAAAGTCAATAAGCAATGAGTAGAATAACTCATTGACTAACTTATATACAAGCTTTAAGCCTCTCAAATTGACAATGTGGGATAACCGGACAACCCGCTCCTCTGTTATATATTCCAAGAATGAATAACAGTTTTATAGTGTAATTTGCTATAGCCACTATCCAAACACAACTAATTACATTTTATTTAAAAAAAAATCACCTACTTGTTCATTGCATCTAACAATTAATTTTCTAGTGCAAATCTACCTATTTACCTACATGCGTTTGACTCTGTAGCCATTGCTCACAAGAGAAGTGATATCGTTATTCTTCTTAGTAATCGGGTAAGAAGAAATAGACCTCAACCCATTAAAGGGAGCCACCATGTTAGCCTGAACGGAGGGGCGGGCGGTGGCAGCGGTAGCAGCATTGGACATCAAGCCATACGTAAGATCTTATTACCGAGTTTAAGCAAGAGAAAGAATCATAAATTTTTTTAAAAATGGGATTATGGTCACGTTGATTTCAACTTATAGTAAGTACTTATCATAAATATTCAGTATATTTCATGATAATTCAACACAATTCAACACTATTAAGTACTTACTAAAAACACCTAATTATATTTTTTCAATAATTTAGCATATTTCAATAATAATATCAATAACTACTTCCCATAAATTAAAAAGAACATATCCTATATTGTAAAAGTCAAGATTGCCAAGAGATAACCAGCGTTGTGCTGTAATTCTTCAACGGCCTACTATTTTCATCGTTAGCCAATCACTTAGCATTGCTTACTCGTCCTTACTAGTCTTCATTACTTACCGGTCTTCATTACATATCATCATTGCGACTTTTTTACACATGTTCACAATAGCTTATTGGTTCCTGTCATGTTTATCACTAGCTTTCGACTACTCCTCGTTACTTCTTACCATCGGGTCGAACAAGCACTAAAGGTTTTTCTTTTTAAAAATTGCTAGATTCCTTGAAGGTAATATTTTGACCCATGTCATTTTTACAAATTTTGATAAATAATTAATAATTTTGTTTTTTAGGTTAGTCATGCAAATCAATATCATATTAATGTCATTCAAAAACCAGACAAATGGGGACAATATTTTATGTCAATCTAAGAAGCATAACAAATTTTCTTTTCAAAAAATATGTACAATTAGAAACTAATGAAACTTTTCACGCACTATACACTAATAGAAGTACTAATTACGTTATCAAAGGTAAACTGGAAAATTCTTAAATCTAACTGATCAACCACAATCCATTTCAAATATCAACTATAATTTATTTCAACTCATTTCAGCCTACCTCAACTCACTTTCACTATTTTAACAAAATTCAATTTATCACATAAAAAAATTTAAACCATCTCAAGCTTATTTCAGCCTACTTTATCATTTTACCAATTTACCCACGAAAACAGCAGGGTAACTCGTTCTGTTAGAGTGAAAAACAGAGCGAAGGACCCTATTCTCTAGAGCTTTACACAGTGGAGAGAGAGAGAGGGAAGACGATTGTTGCAATCAATTGTCAAAACCCCATCTTGTACCCTCTTTGCGATTCAACTCTACTCAAATTCCCGGTTTACCCAATTCGCAGATGATTCCGGAGGAATAATTGGCGAAGGTTCGGTCAATCCATCTTCATCTTAAAGGTTGAATCTTTGCACTGGATCTATCAGTTCAGTCGAGTTCTAATTGCTTTGTAAAATTTGAATCTATCAATTTCAATTACATCGCCTGTTTAGGGTTATCCGGAAATCGGTTAAGAGGCCGAGGTTTTGCCTGAGATGCCGAAGTTCCATGTCGGAGGCAAAGTTGTCGATGGAGTTGATTTGTTGAAGAAGAAGCATTGGCCATGGCGTCTCGATGTTTGGCCATTCGCCATTATTTATGCTGTTTGGTTGGCGGTTGTTCTTCCTAGCTTAGACTTTACCGATGCTTTGATAGTTCTTGGTGGGATCGCAACCTCTCACATCTTGGTCCTCCTCTTTACGGCTTGGTCGGTCGATTTCAAATGTTTTGTTCAATATAGCAAGGTATGTTCTTGACTATGATCGCGCTTAATAGTATTGTGGACTTGGTCATTAAGATTGCATGGTAAATGGTCAATGGGGGTTGATAATCTTATTTGATATCTGACTCATTGCTACTATTTAGTTCAGTTTTGTCCAATATACATGAAATAAAGCATGGCTTCAATTATACTCTTCATTCTACTTGCGGTTTCATGAATTTTAAGATTCCAGAACATGAGACAAAGCAAAACTACTTGATGCTGTATCAGTATCACTAAGTAGTATAAAAGTTGTTTCTTTGAAAGTAAGGCTCCTGTATTTGTTGCCGACTGGTCCAGGCAGTGAATGTACTTAAAAGATTCAAGATTTCCTGTTCAAATATGTTTTGGGTGATTTGATGTTGTATAAACTGCCAACCTGTGCCTATATGTGGGATAATCCTTTTGACAAGGCAGCTGTAATTTGTCAATTTGCAGGTTGATGATATTCATCAAGCTGATTCCTGCAAAATTACTCCAGCAAAGTTCTGTGGTTCAAAGGAGATTGTTCCACTTGAGTTTCGCAAACTAGTAAGTCCATTTGTACTATAAATTATGGAAGGTCTGGTCCTTCATTTGTGGTAATTCTTCGTCATGAGATGTCTTCTTTACTCCATCTACATATGTAATAGCTTTGTACTTCTTACTTCTTGGTACGAGAAAATGGTGTCAGGTGCAACTGCTCTTTGCAAAGTGTAATGTCCTGGAGCTAAAATAATTCATAATGCTATTTTCTTTTGTCGAACTGCTATGTAGAAGATAAAATAGGTTATGGCAAATTATGTGGTTGATTATCTGGGGAAAAAAAGGCCACGAGGCTATTATTTTTAGGTTGGATTTTGGAAGGGCTGTGAAAGAGTAAATCAGGGTCCTCCTAATATAGTCTTGGAGACAAAGGAATCTGGGCTAGTTTGGGAAAATGGGAAAGTTATTTTCTGCCGGTTGTCATTCCAGTTTCTGAGTAATGGTAAACCTAGAACTTGGTTTGGGGTTCTGCTTGCATTTTTGCATTGTTAAAGAATCGTTGGAGTGGCAAGGGGGAAGGGGACAGCCTGAACGAGGGAGTTCCATTGGCGAGGAGGTCATTGTTTAATATTGCAACCATAGATACTGATACTATTCTATATGTCTGCTGATGTTGAGAAGTTTGGTAGAGCTCCCATGTCATTTGGTTGGTGTTCTCAGTTGTTTCTTCTGTTATTATTTGGGCAAATTTAGTGGCACAAAGATCATTGTTGAGTATAGCACCTATACAACTGTGTGCTTCAAAAGCCATCTCTTTATCTGGGTTAATCCAAGAAGGAAATTTCTTGTGATCGTCTTTCTAAGTGGTGGGAAGAGGGCTTATTCTTATCCAGGTGGTGGAATTCGTCTGATCTGTTGTCTTGTGTGCTCTCTATAGTTTGTTATTAGAAATCCTATTGGGGTGTTGGATATCTTTGAGCCATATGAAGGGTTTCTTTTATTGTAAACCAGAGGACAATAGGGTCATCTACCAAGTGAGAATTTGCTTAGGCCTAAGGAATGGGGACTTCATGTTGGCTTTCGGCAGCATGGTGTTAAATAGTGCTCGGGGTTGATTATATATCTCTGTTTTTCCTTGGTCATCTTAGGCATACGTTTGCCTTTTTGCCATGATCAGAATATAGGTCTTTTGAGCTTCTTCTAGTACTTAAAGTTTACATCCACGCATCTTCGAGATGGGAGTTAATTTGGAAACTAAAGGTGAAGGTATTGTTGTAATGCATGGGGTGTGGCTCTGTATGAGATCAATTCCAATGATATGCTAATGTTGCAACACGACTGTCGAAAAAGCCCCTTTTATATTCTGTTTGAGAGAGGAAAGACTGGAAGCCATACGGTCCTACAGTGTAAAGCTACAGCTTCATGGGGAGATGTGGCTATTTGGATGCATCCAAGAATTTGGTTACATTACATTCAAGGGAAATATGCTACTGTTTACCTCTTTTTCTCTTTCTTTTTCTTTTTTTCTTTTTTTTTTTTTGGTGGTGGGGGGAAGCAAAGAAAATCCTCGGGGTGATAGGCTACTGGTTATTACTGAGTATTAATTCTGTGGCTAAAGAGGCTTCTTCAATCCCAGCAGATTTGTCTGACGTGTATTTAAGAATAGGAGTTTCTTGTGAGCCATGTGGGAATACTTCTTTGGGCAATTTCAAGGAGGTACATAAACAGATTTTCAGGGGAGTTGGCATCAATACTAGTACGCCTTGTTATATTGGTAACTCTCAGTTTATTTTGCCTTACGTATGCTGCCCTGTTTTTTTAATTTTTAATTTTTATTTTATAAAACCTTACCATTGGGTGAAAGATCAATATTTCACCTTTTTAACTGTAATTGGGGGATATCTTTAAATAGAGCGTGGGGTTATTGAGTGAGTCTTTGGAGACACAAGATAGACTATTGGTTATGGATATGGAGATTGAGAGGTGGAAGAAGGGGAATGGTGGAAATATTGGAATCAAATGAAGGAATCTAACTACTGACAAGGAACTTAAAACTGGGAGAGGATGCAAACTCAATGCGGGAGTCTATGGCAACATGCATTCGGAGTTTGGACTTTCGAGAATGAGCAGTAGGAAAATGAAGGGAGCTTGGTGGTGGAACAATGAAGTAAAACAGAAAGTTAAGGAAAAACAAGAGGCATACAAGCCGTAGTGGGTAGCTCATCAGTCAAAGCAAAAGAGGTTAACAAAGCGAGGCGCATGATTGCTAAAAGGAGGCAAAGAAGGTGGTCACAATAGCAAAGAATAAAGCTTACAAGAGGCTATAACTAAGACCAGAAACCAAGGATGCAGAAAAAGATGTTTTCAAGATAGCGAGAGCTAGGGAAATGAAACCAAGAGATCTAGTAAATGTCAGATATATCAAGGATGAGGAAGGTATGATTCTAGTAGAGGAAGCTCACATAAATATGGAGTGGAAACGTTACTTCTATGAACTTTTCAATGAGAAGAGAGTGGGAATTCACAATGCACAGAACAAGAACACTATGAGAGACATTAGAATGACAGGTTGTGTAACATTGACAATATTGCCAAGGATGAGATTAGAGAAGTGTTGAGACATGAGAAAAATGAAAAACGAAAACGCAGTAGGTCTAGAGGTGTTCCTATGGAAGATTGGAAATCCTTGGGAGAGGAAGGGTTAGGTTGGTTAACCAAGTCATCTAATGTCATTTCTAGTTATAAAGTGAGCAAAACTTACTGGCTAATAGTGTATTTATCTGTTACTGCTTATGTGTGATCCTCCTACCCCTTCGGTATGCTATGTTTACCTATGTTTTTAGTTTTTTTGGGGTCCTTTTTCGTGGGTATGTAGGAATCGGTCTATTTGCTAGTAGCAATGGATGCAGGGAAAGACTGCATACATTTGGATTTTTCTATACCCCGCTTAAGTGGGACCCACACGTTTTTTGGGGATTGGGGGTATCATTGTTGCCGTCTTCAGATGTTGAATTTTTTAACTCTGAGTCATAAAAGCTTAGCTTAAATCATGCTATCTTCTGAATTCTATGAGCATCTGCTGTTCCAGTTTATTGCTCTATATTCTATAACCTTTTGAACAGTCTGTGTTTTTGGAGAGAAAGAATGTTACCACTTCATCTGGACGCTGAAATTGAGTTAAAAGCAGAAACATAGATTTTATAATGTAAGGTATCGAGGAAGAACTCTGTCACCGAAAAGTATAAGATAATTGAAGAGGGGCATGCAAAGAAACTACAGCCAGAACATACCCTGCTTTGTTTTGAGACGTGCAAAAAAAGTGGTACTTTTGTTTTCTGGATGGTAACATGTGTCTATACTTGCAGACAGGGAACGCTGATGATGCGGAAGAAATTTATTTTGATTTCAGAAAGCAAAGGTTTATCTACTCAAAGGAAAAGAAGAACTTCTACAAGCTTCCTTTCCCTACAAAAGAGACATTCGGATACTATCTAAAAAATACGGGACATGGATCTGAATCCAAAGTGGTTGCGGCCACAGAAAAATGGGGACGTAATGTGTAGGTCTTCTTATATATAATTGTTCTTATTTGCCATGTCTCATGAACTTTTAAGTTCCTTCTTGTTGTCACTGTTATTGTTTTTTTATTGTTGTTGTTGTTGTTCTTCTTCTTCTTCTATTGGGGGGGGGGGTATGGGTGAACGTCAGTCCTGCTATTGCATATGCTGCCTTTCTGTCCGGGCGTTCTGGAAAGAATAATTCAGTGAAAAGCATAAGTTGGATGCAAGTACTTCAGAATTTTTTCCCCCACCTTGTGGTGGGGTGGGAATTGTAACCTATAAGATGAAGTTCTGATGCTAAGAGAGCCTCACCTCAAATTGCCCAAATTCGTGGCTCTTTCCTTGTTTACTTTTTTATTTGATAGCGTGCCTTAATTGAAACTTCTTGAGCCTGAGACTTTCACTTTACAACATCAACAACAACAACAACCACTGTGGATCCCACTTTTGCAGGGTTCAGAGAGATTTAGATATAGACAATCTTACTCTTACAAACATGCGTGCAAGCAGAGAGACCAATGAAACTTTCACTTTGCCATTGCAAATTTGGTTCATTTTTTCTTTGTAACGGCCAGCAGTCTTCATTTGGTGCTAAATGAGTCTGATACCTGAATTATCTGGCTTGCTTTAGACAACATTTTCTGGATTGAAAGTTGCTTAGAATTATGGACACTGATACGACACACAAGTACACACATGACAGAATCCTTGACAATATTGAATCAGAAGCCTCCAGTGGATGCTTATTCATGTGTCTTTAATTCTTTGTCTACTGTTACCATTAAACTTTACTGTTAATCAATTAGGTGTAGTTTTAGAGTTAAACAACTACAAATTATTTGTAGCATACTTCTTCTGCCCCCTCGGCCCGGCTATTTTGAAAAGGTTCTGTGCACAATTGCTTGTTTACCGGATACGTCTGAGAGTGTCCAAGGGGTGTTTGTGTCTGGTTGCTTAGCTGAGAAAAATGTCCACGTTTTTGAAGGAAACATTTTCTTTTGCCTGCTCTTTCTTCTTTTAGAAATTTTCATTTGTGTCAGATCCCAAGTTTCAAAGAGGAGGTTCAGAATATACGTTAACACCTTTTCATTTTTATCCTCTCTACATTTTTGTGTATTCTAATTATTGTGGAATCACACAGTCGAGTTTTATCTATGTTTTCTGTGAACTTTCTGAACAGTGCTTCCTTTTGTGTGTGTTTCTGTGTAAATAGAATTGTTGCCTTGTTGGGGACATGTTTATTTTCTGGGATTCTATACATAGATGATCTATTTACTGTTTTCCTCTTGCCACCACCTTGCAGTTTTGAGTATCCTCAACCCACATTCCAGAAACTGATGAAAGAGCAGTGCATGGAGCCTTTTTTCGTCTTTCAGGTGTGGCCTCTAGCTTTCCTTATTGTTTCCATCTCTTGTTACAAGTTGCAAGATTTGATATAAAGGTCCATCTTCTATTGAGTTTTAAATTACTTTTGCTATGTTGTCAGGTCTTCTGTGTGGGGCTGTGGTGTTTGGACGAATACTGGTATTATAGTTTGTTCACTTTATTCATGCTGTTTATGTTTGAGTCAACTATGGCAAAAAGCCGATTAAAAACTTTGATGGAGCTCCGACGTGTGCGAGTTGACAGCCAGACCATAATGGTGCATCGTGGTGGCAAGTATGTGAATTATCTTGTGTTAGTTTCATTTGGTTTTTAGTTAGTTACATATTAACATGCTCCCCCCCCCCCCCAAAAAAAAGGTGTGGGCCTACATGAAATTTTATTTGGTTACTATGGTGTGTTTTAGATGGGTGAAACTCCAAGGGACGGAGCTCCTTCCTGGGGATGTTGTTTCTATTGGACGTTCATCAGGTCCAACTGGTGAAGACAAGTCCGTACCAGCAGACATGCTGTTATTAGCTGGAAGTGCTATTGTTAATGAAGCCATTCTGACAGGAGAGTCTACTCCTCAGTGGAAGGTACTTTTGCTTTCTCTGTATAGCGCTTCCTAGCTTATTTCTTATGTTGTTCCCTAGATTTTTTTTTTTTTCATTAAGAGGGTTGGTACATATTGAGTGTCTTCTTTGTAGGATGTTAGTGGATGATTTAATGTTGATAATAGGCATGTCCTGCCTCAGGGTTGCGGTGTATAGGTTGTTGGGGTGTTGCTAAATATATTCCTTACATACCCCTCTGTACATTATCATCTTTAATCTCATTGACCTGTAACTTTTGAAGGCCACTTTTGCATTCCTGTTTTCAGTTAGATGTGAGAAGTTTTTTGTGGCTCCTAACTGAAATTTCAGTCTTTTAGTATGATAATAAAAATGGGGCTGCCGGGCTGTGCTAGTGTGATGTATAAATATTTGCACTTACCTGCTTCATTCCTGAACTCTCTGGTTGATGTATGTATTGATTGAGATGAAGTCTAACAGGTTGAAAAACTATGGGAAATTTATAATATTTGCTTAAAAGGATTACTTGCTTTTGGGCAACTGTTGATTCCAAGGCTTTTAACTGGCAGTTTCAAATTGCTAACTAAGAGATTCTGTTTCAGTGAATTTATTGGTGGGGCAAAGAAGAGTGGTTGAGTGGTTCAATGGTTTGAACTGCATGCAAAGTTTTTGATGTGTTTATCTAGCTTGGTGATCTGTGATGTGTTCTTATACACCTACACCCTTAGTATAATTATCGAAAACCTTCCTCTGTTCGAGCATGTCTGCATGTAAGCATTTTGCGTATAACTTCATGCTGTTGTCATTTGGTTCTTCATGGGCTTGACTGCTGCATCCTAATGAGATTGGATGTCAAAACATGGAATTGTTTAGGTCTCAATCACAGGGAGATCAACAGATGAGGCACTGTCAATCAAAAGAGATAAAAGCCATGTGCTATTTGGGGGAACAAAAATATTGCAACACTCCCCAGATAAGGTAATCTTTACAAGCAGTTACTAACTTATGTGCATATTGTGTATTGACATCAGGATCAAAATTTTATTTTTCCAATCTATGCTCCTGTTTCAGTCTTTTCCTCTGAAAACCCCTGATGGTGGGTGTGTGGCTGTTATCTTGCGAACTGGATTTGAAACAAGTCAAGGGAAACTGATGCGCACGATTTTGTTTTCTACTGAGAGGGTAAATGATCTATTGTGAGGTTTCTGTAGTTCATACGTTTTGAGTTCTTATATTTATGTGCTCAGCTGGGATGTATCAGGTTACTGCAAACAGTTGGGAAAGTGGATTGTTCATCTTATTCTTGGTTGTGTTTGCTGTTATAGCTGCTGGCTATGTTCTGAAGAAGGCAAGTTTAGAGTTATATTTTTGTACCTTTTCCTAGTGTGCGGAGGCCTGCTTAGCCCCCCTCCCCCCTCCCCCTCTTTTTATTTTCCTTGCATCTGGTGACATGATCGCTTCCTGTAGGGCCTGGAGGATCCAACCAGGAGCAGATACAAGCTCATACTCAGTTGTTCATTGATAATTACTTCTGTTATTCCCCCTGAGTTGCCGATGGAGTTATCAATAGCTGTCAACACTTCTCTTATTGCTTTGGCAAGGCGTGGGATATTTTGCACAGAACCATTTCGGATTCCATTTGCAGGGAAGGTCGGGGAGTTTTTTAAGACCTTTTTGTGGTTCAATTCATTTTAATTTGTAATGCTATTATCAATCTAAACCAAGTGCAGTGTCGGTTTCCTTTGGATGGGTGGTGGTTCTTTGGCTGTCCTGCAACTGTGCGTGTCAATTTATGATTGGAATTGAAGTCCTCTTATTCCTCTATTTGATTGTTGGTTTGTCTTCATGATGTTATACTTTCATCACAAAAGGTTACCCAATCCTGTGTCTAAGAGCTTAAGGCAATTTATATCTGCTCATGTGTTGGATGTCATGATGCATTGGTCCTGTACATAAATATCCCCTTGCAGAGCAGGAGTCCATTTGTTGGAGATGCAACAGATTGCATTGTCTTCTTTTCTGAATTCTTACGGTAACTCTGTTTTTTCAGGTTGATATATGCTGCTTTGACAAGACTGGGACTCTTACATCAGATGACATGGTTTGTCGCTTGTATACATGTCTTGATGTTCTTAATATTAGATTCTAAAAAACTCTTTCCTTAACATTATATTTTGTTACCCATCTCAGGAGTTCTCTGGTGTTGTCGGATCAACTGAAAGTATGGAATTAGAGTCAGATATGAAAAAGGTGCCAGTTCGGACTCAGGAGATTCTTGCTTCTTGTCATTCATTAGTGTTTGTGGATAACAAGCTGGTAATTTTGATGACTTATGTTGTTACTTGTATTGTCTTACAAATTGTCTTTCAAATTGCCTTTTTTTTTTTAAATTCAATTTCATTCCAAAATGCCTTTTTATGCAGGTTGGTGATCCCCTTGAGAAGGCTGCGCTAAAGGGAATTGACTGGACTTATAAATCTGATGAGAAGGCCATGCCAAAAAAGTAAGAGAAAGCTATCTTTACAACTCTATAGTTTTTACCTTGTGAAAACTGGAAACACTAGATTTTCTTGAAAATTAATTTTCTGTATCAATCCTTGTCTTTCGTGTTCTCATCTCTAATAATGAAGTGGAAAATATGTATTTTCATGCTAGTTAGATTAGTGAATACTTGTTTGTTGATAACCTCTGTATGGGCAACTTTAATGGCTGTTGGTATTTTTGTCCTTTTGCATGGTAGCGCTAAATTTTATTTTCGTCCTTTTGCATGGTAGTGCTACATTATATTTTTGTCCTTTTTCGTGGCAGTTGGTAAGTGGTGGTTGAGGATGTAGATGAAAAATGCTTGTACGATAGTTAATCACCTGGAAGGGAGGTGTAGAAATTTCCGTTATTGATAACCATGATCAATACTTAGTAGCAAATTATTTGGTATCGTTTCATTTACAGTTACGGACTTTATTATGCTATCATTCTTAGTATTGCTTACACTGTGTTTTTGGAACGTCAAAATCTGAGCAATCATTTCTCTAACAAATTTTGTGGGCACTAGGCTCCTCCTATAGTTTAGTTACTTGTTAATTCCTTGATCCTTGGGGCCTTGTATCGTACCTATTAGCCAAGTGCTGAAACTGTTTTTATTTATCTCGTTTGGATTATCTTCTACTGTTAGGGGGAGCGGAAATCCTGTGCAGATTGTTCAAAGACATCATTTTGCATCTCATTTGAAACGTATGGCCGTGGTTGTTCGTATTGAGGAGAAGTTTTTTTCCTTTGTGAAGGTATTTTTCTTTTTGCTGCCTCATCATTTTATCTCCTTGTTGGTGTATTTAACATCTTTTTCAAATCTTTTTTTTTTTTTCAATGTGGAAAAAGTTTGTATATTAATAATGGAGGAGCAGTTATTCTGAGTATGACTACTAGTTATATCCATCCATTATTTATGGGATGAATTGAGGTTTCGTCTCCTTCAAACCTTCCTATTTCTAGCCAACTAAATTGCTTGAAAATGATATGGGCAATCACCTAAACTACCTTTTTCTTTCTGTGATTTTCCTCTTGGAAAACCCTTGAAGTCAAAAGTTCGAATTCACAGTGGAAGGGGCTAATGAAAAAAAGAGCCTGTAATATTGCAGTGCATAGGAAGATGCCCAACAGGCCTTAGGTTTTTCGGCACATGAAACATCTTTTGACTAATATTATACCTTAGACAATTCCACTTTTCTTGGTGTACTCTCCATGAGATTTAGAGACTGAGATTTCTGAATGTCTAGATTGTTTGGAAGAAAGCAGAACACTCATAATAAGAGTTGCTCTGCACTTGAAAACGTATTTGGATTTCGAGGTGAACTTTTGATGATTTGCTAATACCTTTTTCTTTGCACTTGGAACTCAGAGAAAATCTTACATGTTATTGTTGGAGCCTGAACATTATAATCTTTTCTTTTGTTTGATAAGGAAAAATAATCAATATAAAGGAATTGAGGTAAGGATGCACAAAGAACTTCCTAAAATAGATTATATACATCCTAAATACAAGCTATACACATAGTCAACCACATCACAGTATGAAGAGGAAAAGTTTTCCTTATTCCAAAAGTGAGGAATCTTGATGAAATTCTTTTTTAAGCATTGATGAGGGAGTTTCTTCCCCCTCTAAGACTCTTTGATTTCGCTCTCTCTAATTGCCCCAAGAAATCACATCAAGGAAATCCAAGGAAAACCAAGGCCTTCTTTTTCACTTTTCTACCAAAGAAGCCATCCCATGCCCAAAGATGGTTCTTAATGGAATTAGACACCATCCAAGAAATGCCCATGCAACTAAAAGCAAGCTCCCATAGTGCTTCGTCAAACTGGCAGTTGAGTAATAAGTTGTCTGCCCTTTCCACATCCCCTTCGTGCATGAAGCCACCTATTCATGAAGATCTTTTCCCTCTTTTGAAGGTTATCAGAAGTCAAACTATACCCAAAAAGGATGTAAAATTTTACCACAAGCGTACGGTTGTCAACCATAATACTTGAGGGTCGAATCCACCAGGACAGGGTTGAATCTATGCCACTATAACTACCTAACCCATATTAATTCGACTGAAAGCAGCAAATAAGCAAAGTAGAATAATTCAACTAATAGAAATTGAAACTAATCTAAACATGATTAAAACTGTAAACTAAACAAGTACCAAAGAAATTATCAAAGAAATTATCACAAATACTAATGAAATAACAAAATTCTAAATAAGAGGCAAGGGTGAGGAAAGAGATTATGATATATGCTTAAAAGTCAACGGAGATGGGTGTCAATCATGAAAATTCAGCATCCACTATAAGCCAAAGGGAGTAGTAAAAATTGAAACTTTGATGGAGAGAATTTTCAGAGAAGCTAAAATCAAACTAAACTTGAAACTACAACACTTGAATTGAAAGTAAATCTAGAAAAATTTGAAATAAAACTAAAACTAAAATAATTGCATAGAACTCGAATTGAAAGAATTTCTAAAATTATAATAATCTCTAAAACTACTAGAAACTAAAGCTAAAATGAGAGGGAAAGAAATTGATCATTTTCTAAAATGCACCAATGACCCTATTTATGCTAATAGCAACTGCTTATGCTTTCCTAATTATACTAGATTTCCTACTTTCCAAAAAATTCTTTCACTTTCTTAATTACAATAGAACTCTTATTTTCAACTAACTTTCACACTTTCCTAATTGTATCCAACTGCCAATTTCAAATTTTTTTATTTATTTGGAAAGGGACTCCACTGCTATATTTCTTCAATTCCTTAACAACTACAATCCTAAACTTTCCAATTTTCACGTGCTACCTGTTGTATAATCTTCTGGGCTTGACTTGGTGTGTTGAAAGAGGATAGGGCGTTGACTTCTAATCTGGGGACAAAGCGAGGATCGGGCTGGGCTTGCGCAAGATCTGATCGCCATGCCAATTAAGAAAAATCATCTATTTAGCCTTCAATTTCTGAGATTCTCCCTCATCCACTTATTACTTGCAAAACTACATAAAATCCTATTAAAGCACAAAATAGGCTTGCAGATAATTAAAATCTAGGTGAATAGAGGGTGTAATATTTAGCACTTTTGGTTACTAAACACTAGAGAATTCCAAATGAGCTTGTACAGAAACATCCTTCAAAAAGAGTTTGTAAAGAAGGATACTTCAAATGTAGGAGCTTCAAATAATAGGAATGAACAATGAAATCCCCTTTAAAACACAAATGGATTTCACAATATTTGTGAAGAGCTGCTTAGTTTGGTTTCATTAAGCTTGCTAAAAAAGCTTGCGAGAGTGTCATCTTCAGCAAACCCATCATCGACAAAAATGGGCCAAAGCATTCACACTGGATGTTTGCTCCCAATAATCAGCCACTGAGGCATCTCTATCGGCTGCTAGAACAAAAGGAGCTGGGAAGAGCTCCTTCAACAGGGCCTTATCCCACCATCAATCATGCCAAAAAAGGATGGGAAGAGCCATTGTCTATCGCAAAGGAAAAGTATGGAAAGAATTTGTACCATTCTTGTGAGAACCTGAACATCTTAACCTAGGATATGGGGATCCAAGAAGAAGCTGAATGTTTGCTAGTTACCCTTGGGAACTCTTGTAAATGCTAGCTGTCAACCCTAAAGATGCACCGAACCATATGAAAACAAGATGCAGATTGAGAATTTGGCCTCGCCTTTTTGCACCAATAAATGGTGCCATTAGCAAACAAGAGGCGGTTATTAGATTCTAGCCTATCTGCAGACCTACCTATTGTGAAACTGGGCACAGACTGTGCTTAAGCCTGCCTGAGAAGCACAGAACAGCATCGTCATTGGAACACCCATGGCTGTCAAAAGCAGGACAAAGCGGATTGCTTCATGTCAAATCTTTAGAAACCCTAATCAGTCGGAGAACAGTTCACCGAAACTAGAAGTAGGAAGAGGTTGAGATGCACCAAAAACTTCAACCAAATTCACTTATCCCCAAGCCTATCTGTTCATTAAATCAGCAGGAAGTCCTAATCTCTCTTTCAAAATTTTCATCAGGGTTGCATTTCATTTTTATGTATTGATTATTTTGTTAAGAATGCAAGTTGGATCTGCCACCCCAAAAGTCATCAATTACTTCAATATTGATGAGCTGCGAGTTGGACTTGGTGGTTTATCTGTCTTGGGATTGGTTAAAGCTTCATATTACATAGATAAATGGGAGGGGAGAAAAAGAAGGTTGAATGGTGGCCAATGTATTCTTGCAGAGTGTGTGTGTGTGTGTGTGTGTGTGTTTTTTTTTTTTTTTTTTTTTTTTTTTTTTTTTTTTGGGGCTTTGGAGAAGGGTTAAGCTTGGTAATTTTGTGCAAATGTGTCTATATAAGTGTATATACCAGTTTTTGTAATTTGTGCTTGCCCGTGTGTGGGCACGCACATGTGCATCTCTTAGTATGATTATGGGTGAGGGTGTGGTTTTGGGTCATCAAGGACCTCATATCATTTGTGTATTGTTTTTGTTTGCCAACACAGATTGTCTCTACTTCTTTTGTGTGGATTGGACATGTTGTATCCACGATGTTTAGGGGTTGATCTCTTGTATTTTCTTTATGGAAGCCAGTTACATGACTTCCCTTCAAATGAATCTAGCATGTAAAGAAGTTGCTTGTTACTCACTTATTTATTGTACTTTAGCTGAGGGCTCTCCCTATTTTGTTGCTGCCATGAATAATCCTCCTAGGTGATCTGGATTTTTCATCACTGTCCTTATTGGCATGCTGCTATGTTCACAGGGTGCACCTGAAACCATACAAGAGAGGCTTATAGACTTGCCAGCCTCGTACGTTGATACTTATAAGAAGTATACACGTCAGGGTTCCAGGGTTCTGGCTCTTGCTTGTAAACCACTTCCAGATATGACAGTAAGGAATTTTTGTGACATTTCACTTTGTCATTGATTTTTGATTTATATATGCGTGGGTGGAATCTGTTAAGTTAGATTGCCTATTTCTATTTGTGTTCTCAGTAGATCAATGTTCTCATTCTTATTCATAGAACCTTGCAATCAGAGATCAGCACGAGTTTGCTTTTTGTGATACTGGTTGAAAACTCTTTTCATGATATGTGGGGTTGAATATTTGTCTGTAACATGAATGGTAGATGGATATGGCTAAAGCTTTAAATACTTGTGTATGATTTTTTTTTTTTAAATAATAATTTTATCATCAATCTCGTTCTTTTGTCTTTCACCCAAAAAATTCAGCCCTTTCACTCATAAATCTGTTTGACCCTTTCAAATGTCTGCTGCTGTTTGAAAGTATGACTCTGCCCAAACTGTGAAACTACTATTGTATTTATTAGCTGATCATCGCTTTGTTTATTCCCTATGAAATTGCAAGACTACACGTACACACACACACACACGCACACGCACATGTGGACGTATATACCAACGGGAAGTATCTGGGTTCTGGATGAGTCATTGTGAGGACAATATGTGAGTTCCGGATGAATGATGTGAAGGAATCCTTTGAATTTGATCTTCTTTTGAGGCTAGAAGCCTAGAAGTAAATGGACCTAATGTCTCAATTTGATGTTAATATGTTATCCTGCTTTATAGCCTTTTGGTTTTGTTACATGTTCTTTTGGAGTTGGGATTTGCCATTTTTCTATGTATTTCCATATACAACACATGGTATGTAATAAACGAAGGGCCAGGGTGTTGTCTAGGTACTGTGTATTGTATTAGATGACCTGGGGACTACTTGCTGCATTAGCAGATAAGAGAGCCTTTGGCAGTTTCCAGTTAGAGATGTTCTGGAATTGGATTAGAGGTCAAGAGGACGTGTGACATTGTCCCTCGGTTTGTGGGGAGGACGTTGTATTTTCCATGTGGGGTGTATGCTTAGTTTAAAAAAGCGCACCTGAGGTGCGCCTAGGCGAGAGGTGACCAGGCCGGCGCCTCAGGTGACCCCAAGTGCAGCGAAATCTGAAGGCGCATGGAGGTGCGCGCCTCAGCCGAGGTGAAGGCACAGCGCTTTCCTCGCCTAATAGCACTTCACGGGGTGTAGAGAGAAAATTCTGAGAAATTAGTCATCCAATGCCAAAATTTCTTCGAGTTAGAACTTATGCACGTGATGATTGACTAATTTCGAGTAGAAGCCCCATCAAATTGCTTCCAATTGCTTCAAATTCAGCCCGAATCTTCAAAACCCTAATTTTTCGAAATTCCAATTTCTCTTTGATTTGAGGCTTGTATTGTGGCTTAATGGAGATAGAGTGCGTCGATCTTCCCTTCTCATGCTTTTCCGGCGGCTCATCTTCACTGGTCGCCAGTAATCTGCACCGGCAGGTCTGTTTGAGCCGCTGTGTGCAATTTTGGGGGGCTTCGAAAGTGGGATGGGTACTGCTAGGTGGGCTGCTCTTTAATCTTCTCTCTCTCTCCTCTGTGATTATATATAAGTAAAATATTTACTGTTTTCTTTTTC
The DNA here is from genome assembly GCA_029747015.1 of Carnegiea gigantea. Taxonomy (NCBI): domain Eukaryota; kingdom Viridiplantae; phylum Streptophyta; class Magnoliopsida; order Caryophyllales; family Cactaceae; genus Carnegiea; species Carnegiea gigantea. The sequence continues at coordinate 625,534 of JAKOGI010000140.1, forward strand.
TTTGTGGTGTTTTTTATTAGGTGAGTAAGCTAGTATAATTTTTCTTTTTTTGTTTTTTACAAAACAGTATAGGAGACATTTTTACTATTTATGTATATTATGAGCATGCTTGTCAATCTTGGTAAATTTTCAAAAAATTTCTCCATTTTTAACATTTTGAATTTTTATTTAAGTGAATTATAATGTTGTTTTATCGTATTCTATGCCGTTCTGCAACCATTTTAGGCTCTATAACAGTTGCAATGCAATCTGCTCATTGTATTAATGCAAGTCTGTAACTTATTTGGGCATGATATATTCTTGGAATAAATTTTCTGCAATTTTTTAGAAAAGTGCGCCTCGCGTCCTTCAGCCGCGCGCCTTCGCCTCGAGGCTCTTGCCTCACGCCTTGGGACCCTTTGCGCCTCGATGCGCCTCGCGCTTTTTTAAACTAAGGGTTTATGTAGGCTGCTGTCAAAGCGAGGTTTAAAGGATTGATATAATTATCTATGTTACTAAGAAGCTTGATCTTAATAATTCCACAATTATGCACGCTTGTAATGAAGTAATCCTATGATGGACAAGCTTCTGGAAGGTTTTCTGGGTAGTGCTTGTGTATCAACAACCATGTTGAGGACACTTGTGGTTTGTGGGGTCAGTCATAGGTCTCACTATGGTAGCTTCTTTTGGCCCATTGCCCACCCACACAGGCTTAGGGTGTTTTCAACGGGAAATGTGATTTTGAGTTTATGTAATTTTCTTTGGGTAAAAGTTGAATTGGAGATATGACTTCTCCTCTTTCTTGTCTGGCTTTGGGTGGGACTAATAATAGAGATTTTGGTAATGATAATACTCTAGACTGATAATCGTTTGGTCTTGTTTGGTAAGTCATATTCGTTTTGACATCATGGAGATCTTATGGCTCCCTATGGAGCTTTGATTTCCCAATGCACATTTCTATGAAGTGAATTGTGAAAATCATGGAATCTTTATGGACCTCGGGCCGAAGGGACCTACATGTCATCCGCTAAGAAACCCTATTATGATATTACGGGTGCAATGTGCACCCCTCTTTTAGCCTTTGCATTATGTTAGATATAAGGATCTTGATTTTGTTTTATAGTAATGTGTTAACTGTTTTTGATCAAATTCATTGGTCTCCATCACCTGTGGCACACATTTGCATTCTTCTCCCTTTTTACTCTGCTGGATAATTGACTTTTGTATCTGAAGTAACTGTGGGTCAATCTCCTTGCCTGAATGAAGGTCAGTGAAGCCAGAAGCCTGGATAGAGATATGGTGGAGAGTGGTCTGACATTTGCTGGTTTTGCGGTTGGCCTTCATTATTGTTCATGTTGTGTTTATGTGTATAGGGGCTTCCTATTGTTTTGCCTCTGACGGTAATCTTTTTAATTTCAGGTATTCAACTGTCCTATACGCTCCGACTCAGCCACAGTACTGTCTGAACTAAAAAGGTCCTCTCATGATTTGGTGAGCAACTTTCCCTACAATTCTATCCTCAGCCTAATGCGCCTTGTTTGATTACATCTTCAACCTAGTGGATATTACTCTGTAGAGTCTGGGTACTTATACCTGAACTACAATGTGGTTTTCTGGTGGAATTTTGGTGTGTTTGTCTATTCGAACGGACTTCTTGTTTACTTGTTCTCTTGTATGCATGAGTATGGATGATGAGGGGGTCCCATGGTTTGCTCTTTTGATGTCAATTCTTTTTTGGGGGGGTGGAGGAAGGGTTTTTTTCAATCAAGGTATTTGTCAAAATACTCATGAGCAAAGAAAGGTTTGAAGGCTAGCTCTTTTCTTTTAAACTTCTCCACGTCTTGTTGTCGCCTCCCCCCCCCCCCCCCCCACCCCGGGGGGGCCAAAGGGGGGAAAAAGATACTCAAAGATGTATCAGTTATGTTAATGTCTGCCCTGTTTCTCTATGACCAAAAAACTCACAATCTGAAAGTTCTGCTCCATCTACTTACTACTAGCTAATCGCTGACCGCATGATGGATTTATCTTTTTCTGTCACTGTACTTCCTTACTCCTTAGAGTTTGTTCAATGAAACTTTTCGGACTTCGGCTCCCTTCATTGTATGAAGTGTATTTTCCTTCTAAAATAATTTGCAAACTTGGTGGTGTTGCCTTGACAATTGGGGTAACCTTTTTCAGGTCATGATCACTGGTGATCAAGCCTTGACGGCTTGCCATGTTGCTGGTCAAGTGCATATTGTTTCCAGACCAGCATTAATTCTCTCCCCATCAAAGAATAGTGACAGATATGAGTGGGTTTCTCCAGATGAAACTGAGATTATACCCTACAAGTAATGATTACCTTCTTTTATTTTCAACGAAACCGCTTCTTACTAGCACAATTATCTCAATATCAAACAGAAATGTCTCATCACCTTTTCCGGGCTCCCACTTCTCTCATGAATTTACTGTCATATTCCCTTTATTCTTTCTATTCGTTTTCTTCTTCATGGTAAAATTAGTTTTTCACTTGCAGTGTTGAAGAAGTCGAGGCCTTGGCGGAAACACATGATCTTTGTGTTGGTGGTAATTGCTTTGATATGTTGCAGCGTACTTCTGCTGTTTTGCAAGTTGTGCCATATGTCAAGGTTTGTGAAATTGCATCCTTTGGTGGAAGGGTTTAGAGGATAGGTACTTTTTTCTGACATGATCCTATCAATGAATCAGGTTTTTGCTAGGGTTGCTCCTGAGCAAAAAGAGCTGATTATGACCACTCTGAAAACCGTGGGAAGAATGACATTAATGTGCGGGGATGGGACAAATGATGTTGGTGCTCTCAAGCAGGTAAACCTTATCCAGTTGATGGTGAATAATTATTGTCTATAGTGATAGTCAGCTTCGCTGGAGGAGTTCAGTTTTGCTCCATGGCTGAAGTTACTGAATGTCTTCAATGATCAAAGATTTTAGCGGACTTTCTTCACAACTAGTTTGTGGATCCTATCGTAACAACTACTATTATCTGTAGCCACTAGCCAGTTTGCGATTCATTGAGGTTTTAGCTCATATTTATGTTAAAATTGAGTTAGGGGAGTCTGGATCTTTTCTACAGGTGTACTCAAATTCTCTTGTTGTATTGTATGTTCTCAGGCTCATGTTGGGGTCGCTTTACTGAATGCTGTCCCTCCAGCACAAAGCGGGGACTCCTCTGAAGCTTCTAAAAATGAAAATATGAGATCCAAGTCCAAGAAACCAAAACCTCCTTCGGAGGATGGAAAAGCCATGAATGCTAACAGTGAAGGCCCCTCAAAAAACAAATCTCTTTCGAAGCCTGAATCCTCAACTCGAACAGCTGGCAATCGACACTTGACTGCTGTAGAGAAACAGCAACAGAAGCTGAACAAGTTACTGGAAGAGATGAATGAGGAAGGTGATGGTCGTTCAGCCCCCATTGTCAAGCTAGGAGATGCCTCGATGGCTTCACCTTTCACTGCTAAACATGCATCAGTTGCTCCAACCACCGATATCATTCGTCAGGGTCGGAGTACACTTGTCACTACCCTTCAGATGTTTAAAATCCTCGGCCTTAACTGCCTTGCCACTGCCTATGTGCTCAGTGTCATGTACTTAGATGGTGTCAAACTTGGTGATGTTCAAGCTACCATAAGCGGGGTTTTCACTGCTGCATTTTTCCTATTCATTTCCCATGCCCGCCCACTTCCAACACTCTCAGCAACTCGGCCTCACCCCAACATATTCTGCTGGTACGTCTTCCTCTCTCTACTTGGGCAGTTCTCTCTCCACCTCCTTTTCCTGATAAGCTCTGTGAAAGAGGCGGAGAACTACATGCCCGAGGAGTGTATTGAGCCTGACTCTGATTTCCACCCCAATCTGGTAAACACGGTTTCATACATGGTCGGCTTGATGCTTCAAGTTGCCACATTTGCAGTGAACTACATGGGCCACCCTTTTAACCAGAGTATCTCAGAAAACAAGCCTTTCAAATATGCTCTTTTGGGTGCAGTTGGTTTCTTTGTTGTCATCACATCTGATTTGTTCAGAGACCTGAATGACTGGCTGAAGTTGGTGCCCCTACCAACAGCATTAAGAGATAAGTTGTTGCTTTGGGCTTTGCTTATGTACTTAGGCTGCTATTTCTGGGAAAGGTTTCTGAGGTGGACTTTCCCCGGAAAGATGCCCGCTTGGAAGAAGAAGCAACGGGTGGCTGTTGCTAACTTAGAGAAGAAGAAGCGTGAGTAGTCCTGGGATCATCCTTTGCTTTTGAACCCAGTTTTTTCGGACTGGAGCCTTAACACCCGCCCGGATCCAAATGGAATATCCGAAGCAAAGAGTGGTGCTTGTGTGCTGATTTATGTATGGTATGTAACATTTCTCAATTGTTCATCGAGCAGACCAGGCCACGATCAGAATTTTTGTCAGGATATGCACTCCTTATTCTTTGTAAGGGATTAGTTTAGATTTGAGCTTCTTTTCGCCCCTTTAAACAAATGAAGCTGTTAGTTATATTGTAACTACGCAGATCTAGCCGCGCAGAGGGCTGGAACTCAAATGCTCCCCATAGTTCTACTCTTTGACTTAGTTCTTTTGACACAAATATCACACAATAGAATTCAAGTATCTGACATTTGTTTATTTATGCCTTTGGCCGTAATTTGGTTCCATGATTAGATTAAAAAAGCCCGAGGCGCAATAAAGCACAAAGGGTCCTAGGGCTCGGGGCGCGGGCTTCAAGGCGAAGGTGCGGGCTTTTTAGACGCAAGACACTCTTACTTTTAAAAATGCTTGAAAATTATTCCAAAACCATGTTTCTTCAAAAATGATCTAGATAATGGCATCAAATAAGTGATTTTTACCCATCACAAAAAAAAAAAGAGAATCAATTTAACAGGACAAAATACAATTAAAGCATTAAATACAACTCAATTAGATTAGTATAAATTGAACCTCTAAAACAAGACACATGCTGCCAGGAAGAGAGAGAGAGTCTAAGAGAGAGAAAGAAAGGGAGAAAGATTAAGAAGCACAAAATGAAAAAAAAGGGTTCAGTACCACTGCAGCACTAGAGGAGCCACCATTTTCGACCTACTTGAAGCCCAACCAAAAAAAAAATAGAGGAAATAAAGAAAAACCTTCCATGGCCGTCGAATAATAGAGGAGGAGGGTGAAAAAGGAAGTCTGAAAGAAGATAGAAGAACAAAGCACTTACTAGATTGTTATCATTAGGGTTAGGGTTTCCAACTCCAAACTCAAGTTCAATAGCAACAATATGCTTTGTTTACTTCTAGTAGCAGCTTGATTGAAAGGCTTCTACAAACAAAAAGGAGGGTGGAGTCCCTATAAGGGTATTTTTCTTTTTTTACCCAAACGGTCTATCAAGATCTATAAAGCGCGGGCTTCATGGGCTTTGTGCCTCGGTCTGAAGCCCAAATAAGCCCAAAACAGCGCAAGCTTTAAGAATTGGATGAGCTTGACCCATTCCCAGGCGCAAGAGGGTAGGCTTCGGGCTTTTGTGAGCCTGGGTGTGCGCCGGGCGCACTTTTTTAAACACAGGTTCCATGTATTCATATTCAGTAGTTTTGATGGTCAATTGGTCTTCTAGACGACAGGCATCTATTTAATGTAGATTACATTGGTTTCCTTGAGTACATAGGTGCCTGAACAATAGAGACAGATTCCGAAATTTGATATAAAGGTTAGGCATACTTTAAGATTATGAAATTCGGCGTGTGTCAATTATTGTTATTTTAGATCTAGCTCAATAATTTCGGGACGAGCTACATTAGTTCATCCCAACAAAATTGTTGCCTCTTTGAAATCTATACAAGCTGAGCCTTGCTCATCAGCTTCAAAACCCAGTGACCATTATTGGCTTAGAGATCTCGACTTCGGTTATCCCTGTTTTGGAAGAGGAAGGGTTCTAAGTTTCTGGTGAAAACTGAGATCCAAGCTTAGCACCTGTGAGAGTATGAGGCCATACTTTGCCGTAGTTGCTAGTTACCATGGCCAAGTCGAATTCTTCTGTATCCATGCTGTGCAAATGTATGGATGTCATCTTGTCAAGGGTATGAATGACAATAAATCTTCAGTCATGTCAAGTTGTAAAACAAACTCCCTCATCACACAATTTCTTTGAGTTCTTTTCCAACAGTGACAATTTTCAAATAATAGGGTCTTACGACAGATTTGGACAGTAGTAAGACTTGAGGCGACCTTTATCTTCCATCGTCTAGGACTTATGACGACAATTTCACCCAAGAATTTTTGTTCTTTTTTTTTGGTGGAGGGATTATCTCCTTTCTCATCATGAAAAACTTTATACGTTTTGATAGCGAGGTATCTGTTAACAAGTGAAGATCAGCAAGTGGAAGCAAAAACAAAGGCAATTGTTAGGAACATGCCATATTATTATTAGTAGTAGTACTGTTCAGATGGCACAATCTCTCGATATTCCATTCCATTAAAAATCCAGGAAACCCAGAAAAAGCTTGCAAGAAAAACTTCCCAACAAAAACAGAAGGCAAACAACAATACAAAGCCTAACTACACTTGAACATAAACAGCAAATGCACAAAAGTTTTCGATCATTTTAACTTAATTAGAAGCCTGCAGGCTTGTAGGCAATGAAACTGATGCACTGGACTTGACGGACGTTGTCGAACCCAATGATCCTGATGAAGCCATTGGGGTAAGCCTTCTTGGCCTCCTCGAGCTCGACCATGACTTGGGAGGCTTCGGTGCACCCAAACATGGGCAGCTTCCACATGGTCCAGTACCGCCCATCATAGTATCCCGGTGACCTACTGTTCTCGCGGTACACAAATCCGTGCTGCATTACAGGGGAACAAAATCAACAATTAGTATCGGTATAGTAGAGATCTATGGTGTGACAGACTCCTTTAAAGGTTACTTTTTGAATGTATTGATATGGTTAGTAAGTTATACTAGGATGACTTTTTCATATGAATGTGAGACAACCTCACATAAGATTCAATGAATAAAGTATTTGTTAATAACAAGAATGAGAACTTACTTCGAGCTCAAATTCTAAACAAGGAATCCATCCCTTGTTCAAAAGGTATTGGACCTCAGCCAACAGTGACTCTGCGGAGAGATCAGGAAGGTAAGATAGGGTCTCGAACTTCTTCTTACCAACTGGTGGCCACACCTGCAACAACAATTTCAACAAGTGTTAGAAAATTCATTGAATCCCAGCACCAACTCACTATAATTCACTACTAATTAGGCATATTTAAGTAGAATAATGAATTATCACTATGAAGTCCCTTTTGAACAACTTCTTATCTTGAAAGGAGGGCCAAAGTTCATCCTATGTGTCTACAAAGGTGAAATCACCATGAATTCCCTTTTGAACAACTTTTGGCTTGAAGGGAGGGGCACAAACTCAATCTATGTTAGACGTAAACCCAACATTTGATATAAATTCATACAAGATTTACTAATTAAACTTGTTCCTACCCACATTGATTACCTTGGTGTGGCATATTAGATTTCTCATCAAGAATACCCACATTACCCTAGTTACTTCAATGAAGATGGTGTCAATAATCATATATACCTGCATGCATTTAACTCTGAAGCCATTGCTAGCAAGGGAGGCAACGTCCTTCTTCTTCTTGGTGACGGGGAAGGCAGAGTTGGACTTCAAGCCGGTGAATGGGGCAGCCATGCTGGCCTGAACCGGGGTGCGGCTCACGGTGGCTGCCGTGGCGGAGGAGAGCATAGAAGAAGCCATTTTTCAAACTTGATCTCCCCTCTTTTTCTTTTTTTTTTTAAGTTATATTGTACTATTATAATAGTTTTATGAGATGTTGCTTCATTGCAACACCCTCCTATATATAATGGCATAATCCTAGACCACATCAAATTTCACATAAAGTGGATATGATTTTTTTAGGGATAATCTTGGCCGTTGAATTTCCTTAGGTGATGACATTACACTTTAGCAGCCATAGGAGTTTAGAAGGGGGAAAATATCATGAAGTCTTTTGTTTTTATTTTGTTTGTCTAATTTTTTTTCGTTTTCTTTTCTTTTTCTTTTTTTGAATTTAACGTTCTTATCTTTAGGAACCATCGGCAGTCGACACGTGGCAGAAAGTATATCTTATCTCATCCAATAAATGGGGAACTGTGTGATGGCGGCGAGCGTTATTGTGTTTTTTTTTTGGGGGGGGGGGGGGGATGGGGGGGGGGGGGGGATGCCATGCCCATAATTCAATAGGATTTACTAGTTTTTTAGGAATATTCACAGCATACCCTTTGGTCAGAAAATTCGATTTTCTCTTTATGATTGTGAGCATTGTAAAATGTGCATATTTTGTTGTCATTTTGGGCTTTCCTTATTTTTAAATAGTGATACATTGATGATAAAATTATGGTAACGTATATATTATAAAGAAATAAAAGTACATTTTTTTAAATATAAAGAAGACATGTTTAGATTTAAGTTTGTCTAATCGATTTTTGAATATTTTATAAAATAAACTAGATAGATACTGATAATTTAATTATATTAAGTAGTAATGATCTCCATTAAAATGCATTTGATCAGCATAGGATTGTGGGGCATTTTATATTTTTAATTGTTCTTAACGAACTGAATAACAATGATTGTCACATCTATTTGGTCAAAAATTGTTCTCAAAGCTGAGTATAACATTTAGGTTATTTATTTAGATACCCAAAAGTTAATACAGGATAGGGAAATTATTTTCCTTTTTTATACGAATAATAAATGATGACTTTGATGAGCTTCATATGAAAAAGTTTTTCAACAAGTGGCTGCTGGTATTAAAACTAGTTTTCTAACCCCTAGCAAAGAAACTAAACAGCATGAGTTTATGTTGGACTAGCGAGCTTTATGAATTTATTTGTGTGTGATTCATAGCCCATAGGATACAATAGCTATTTTCTTAAGTTGTGTAGTGGTTGTATCTTTTCTTATCTGTAAAGGTTTTTTTTGCCCATCTATATAATCCGATAAAAGAAAACAAACAGCATTTTCCCAAAAAAAAAATTATTTGAAAAAGAAGGATATATAACTCGCCGTAACTTTTTTTAAAAAAAATTCGCCTGAAAAATAGCAAAATATAAATAGATGAAATACTGAGGGTAAGAGTATTTTCAAAAAGAGGACCATCATAGTTTCCTTATCATTCTAAAATGAAGGAAATCAACTAAAGGTCAACGAAAAGTAAAGTAACTACAAAATTATAATGATTCAAATCACATCTAATTTAATGATAACAATCCAAGCAAAATCCCCATTCTCTCTCCTTGTCCACTGAATACATATCTATGGTCGACAAAAATCCGTCCGATTCGATTATCCGACTTTGTAAGACTTGAAAAAGTTCGGGTAGGATCACGAATTTTTTGTCCGAATTTTAAATTCGGACAATCGATCATGTTGCAATTAAATCCGAGTCTGGTTCGAATTTGGGTATTCAGGTTTGGGTTATCCAAATTTTTGAACCATTCTAGGTTCGTACAAATTTGGACAATTGGACAACTAGGCTCGGACATCGAATAAGTTCATTTATGTGTAATTTTGGTCAATTACTAGAAAATTTTATAAACACAGTTTCGGATAACCGGATTTGAACGTTGAAAATTGGGTTTGGGTTCGGGTTCGTTCACATAAAATTTCGATTAGAATGTCCAAAAATCATTTCAGAAATTCAGACACTCGGGCAATCGGATCCAAACATTGGGCATTCGTGTTCAGATCCGGATATGACCAGAATATCTAACTTATAATTCAAATAGAGTCTGAATATGAAGTTTTGTCTAAATGTCCAATTTGTCTGAGGAGTTCTTGGTATGTCCATAATTCCCCGTTTTCTTGGCATTATACGTTGATGGCTGCCTAAAAGTAAGAAAAAAGCCGCAAAATGGGCCAATCAGAAATAGGAAATTTTCTACGAATAATTGTCATTTTCTGCTGCCATGAACTAATGGTATTTTGTCTAGCCCAAAAAAAAAGTTTTTTTTCCCTAATTTCTATGATATTTAAAACAAGGCGGCAAAAATGGACCAACTAGAAATTAGAAAAATTGCCGTTAGTGTTAAATTGTCATTTTCTATGGCCTTTAAAAAGTTTCTCGATGGGCGTAATCGTAAAATGGGGCAGAGGATGGGCCCTAGGGGCCCATGAATTTGGGGGTAGAGCAGGTAGCCACAAAGCATGTTGGGCTCATACTCAAGCCCAATGCATGAAAGATCGGTTTTCTTGAGTCAATTTTTGTCGCATATTGTGTCATAAATCACATTACCTTTTTCTAGCTTTGTTCCTTTTGTTTTGTTTTTTTCTTTTTTTGAGAAATTCAATTTTAAATGTGGGAAAATCAGTTGTACCCAACGACGTAGACATGCTGCTGTGAGTGTTGCCATCCGAGTTGCTCAAGAGATGCAGGTGAAACTTGGCCACAACGAGGTTGGTTGGATGATCTATTCATTTTGAAGATTGCACATCAGAGAAGACGGTTTTGAAATACATGGCTGATGGGATGTTATTGCGACAGTTTCTTAGTGAGCCAGATCTTTCAAGCTATAGTGTTTTGACAATTGATGAGGCCTATGAGAGAACACTCTCAACTGATATCTTATTTGGCTTATTGAAGGACCTTGCTCTCTTCCGACCTGATTCGAAGCTGGTTATTTCAAGTGCAATTCTTGATGCATTGAAATTTAATGACGACTTTGATCATGCTCCTATTTTCGACATTCTAGGGTGGCATGACACAAAACAAAGGAGCTATGCTTGAAAATTGTAAAGCTCGTAATTAACCCTGTATATGCCAATTTTCTGGCAGAGAAGCAGGCTAAGATATTCAAACCCATGCCTAAAGGAGCTCGAAAGGTAGTACTAGCCACTAACATAGCAGAGACCTCAGTGACAATAGATGGGATCAAGTATGTTATTGATTCCGGATTTGGCAAGATGAAATCATATAATCCTAGAACTGGGATGGATGCTTTGTAGTGAACTCAATATCCAAAGCATCGCAAAGTAACGTGCTGCTCGAGCTGGACGTATATGTCTAAGGAAGTGTGTTTAGCTTTGCAAAGCTAACAGTTATCAGCATGCGTCGTCAGACAACCCTATTCCTGAGATACAGAGAACTGATCTTGCTAAGATGGTCTTAACACTTAAGACCCCTGGCTAATGATATGGTTAAGTATGATTTCATGGATTCCCTCTTGTCTGATTCTTTGGTAAAGCACTTGAACTCCTGTATGCCCTCTGTGCTCTAAATGGTAAGGGTGACTTGACTAAGGTAGGCAGAAGAATGTCAGAGTTTCCCTCTAGTCCATGCTGTCAAAGATGATTATTGCTTCATGTAAGTACAGATGCTCAGAGGAGACAATCACAATTGCCGCAGGGCTCGCTGTTGGGAGCTCAATCTTTTATCGTCCAAAGCGCAAACAGGTTCTTGCAGATGCTGCCAGGGCAGGAATGCAGGATTTCATGAAAGGAACATCGGAGGCCATATCGGGCTGCTTATGGTCTATAACGAATGGAGATCTTGTGGTTATGGGATTTCGTGGTGCTACAACAACTAAATTTAATATAGGAGTATGAAACGCGCGAGAGATATCAGAGATCAACTAGAAAGGTTGTTAGAAATGGTGGAAATCCAAAAAACATCAAGCCTGAATGATTTGGAAGCAATAAAGAAGGCCATAACATCAGGGTTCTTTCCCCATGTTGCAAGATTACGGAATGGTGGGTCTTATTACACTATCAAACATTGGCAATTTGTGCATATTTTTTTTCAGCTTAGATTGTGCCGACTAAAGCAAATTACCTCTCTAAACTTTCTCTACTACATATTAGTGGAGCAGTAGGATAGTCTGTGATTTTTAAATCTAAGGTCAATCAGAATCAATTTCTCTGTAATTTTACAATTCAGATATAAGACTGCTATATCAGACCCTCCTAACACCTTACCTGACAACGAAATTTTTGGAGTATTAATGTAAACACAAATTTCGAGTCTAAAAATAAATTAAGACAAGAAATATAGATAAATTTAATTTGCATTAATTTCAGAAGATATGGGTACAATCTTTGTGTATTTGTTACAAACAAACAAATAAAAGTTCTCTGATTCGATTTCCAATTTGTACTTGAAAGATGGTCAATTGACTTGAATCCCGATCAAGTTGATTGATTTGACTTCCTTTAAATCAACTGCAATAAATTTGATCTTGTGAGAGGGCCTAAGAGGTTTGATCTCAATCAAGACGAGTTTTCTTTGATCTTCGATTGTAGACGGCACGTGCTTTAATGGTGTTTGTTGTTTTCTTCTAGAGAAATTAGTCCTTTGAGTCTTCAGAATGCCTTCGGTGTGAATGAATCTTCCACCACCTGAGTAGGAGATAGTAGTGCTCTATTTATAAGGAATGAATCCCCCTTCTCTCACTAGGATTTGCGACTTATTCGCCTTCTTGGGCCGTTGATTGGGCCTTTAGCTTATTAAACTATTTAACTAGCGATTTAATAGTCAATTTGACCTTTGACTTAATAGTCATTTGAGTCATGATTTGGTGGTCAATTCGACCCAATTCATTTAAATAAATTAAATTAATTAAATGGATTAACGCAAAGAATTAATTTATATTTATTTTTATGGCATAGTATTTATTATTAAATTTTCTTACCTACAATTACATTTAGATTTGGATTTGGATTTAAAAATCATCCCTCATTGCTACCAACTAAGAGACGTGAATGGTTCAGGATCAAAGAAAAGTGTAAATGGGCCCTTGTTCTATGTAAAGGGGTTTACAACCTTAGCTGATGGTTTTTTGTCTTCGTTTTGTTTTTCAAGAAGTTTCTGGAAGTGTACCAAATCTATTGCATGTTATGTCAAATTCAAAGTACAGTTACAAGCCAGCACATCTATGCAGACATGGGCTCAGTTGTTGGTTCGTTTACTGATAATATTTATGTACTCTGTCTATTTGTCAAGTATATGTTTCCGTAGCCATTGTTGTTCCAACTTTGGATTATGATGGATAACGTATCAAAACAAAATGTTTAACTAAACAATCATTTACTTTTACCAGCGTCGGTTGAATTACCAAGGATATATGGTAGGAATTACTGAATTATTTTCACTCTAATGTGTTATATCTAGAGTAGGACCGGATTTGGTCCATTTTTATAAAACTGGTCTCGGTCCTGGTTCGAACCGGGTTCAAAAATCTAGACCTGGTCACGGTCCCGGTTGGAACCGGGTCCAGAATTTTTGGAACGGTTCCGGAACTGATTGGGACTGGGTCCACAACCGGGTATCGGTTCCTAATTTTTTTTCTATTTGTTTTATTTCGTTTCATTTAAATTTTTTGCTTATGGTTGTCCTTTTATGAGAGAATCAATACACCCAATAAGCTAGCTAATCGATCGTTCAAAATCAAATTTAATAGAGTGACAACTAGACATTTACCATACATTAAAGTCTAATTGGTTAGCTAAGAAATATCATTTCATTTCATCCAAGCATTAAAAAATTGCCATTTTCTCATAGCATTATACATTAACAAAAAGATTTAGTAATATCAACGTATAGTCAGAAATTATGGTGATATCGGAAGAACAACACTTGATGTCAACAAGTAATTGGGTAACTCAGATCATTTTTTAAAAAAAAACTGATTGAACTGGATAACCAGAGAATCTTGCTTGCTACCAATTATCTGTACACTAAATAAGTTATTAAAAGAAAATATACCACTATGTACTCCTAGTCTCTATCGTTATTTTTAGATAACGGTTTAAAGCCTTATCACGAAATTTTGCTTTTAAGCCTAGCTTAATTTTGGACCATTCAAATCAATACATGGTAAAGGTGTCAATTTTATATATCCTTGTCTTCCGCAACTCTATGACGGCTCTTGGAAATAAAATGCAAATTTTGGCCTCGTGGGGCCATTGGGTGACTTTGATTGACAAGATGAGCTGCAATTGCCAAAGCTAGTAAGGTAGTAACATACGTATCACACTAAATTTTTATAAAATTGTCTTACAACTTATTATGAAACAGTCTCATACATAACAAACCAAGTACATAAACATGATTTGATCTTATGAACATAATGAGAAAAAAGGGTCTAAAACTGTACGTCGTTTCTTTGAAAGTTCACCGTGGCACCACCCCATGTTGTCCTGTTAAATGTTTCTACACATTAGGTAGTAGAGAAGATTTTGGGCTCCGTTTATGTCTTCCTTTGGAACCTTTCCTCCCCCCTTTAATTTTTTCCCCCTCTCTTGGTCAAACCTGAAGAATATGCATTAAACAGTTTAGCAGTCCCAGCCCCAATAGATCAAAGCTAATTAATAGGCCTTCACATGAAGGCTTTAGATCTACATTTTGGTTGTTTGGTTCAACTAACTGTTCAGATTCAACCAAGATGCATGTGAACCTTTGTCCCAACTAAATACCCCCCTAATTCTTGATGTCTCTTTTCTTGGACAAATATATTAGTGTTTAATTTAGGAGGTTGCCCATGGTATTAATAGATGATTAAAACCTCCCATTGATTTGCTTAACCGTAGTTTAATGTGCCGTACCTTCTCTTAGGATCCACTAGTATTAGGAATATGATCGTAATCCATCTTTTAGTTATCTGTGGGCGTCTACCATTGTCGAGAATTTAAACTATTATCTGGATGGTGTAAGGGCTTATTACTATAGAAGACAATCACTGCATCCACATATGATGTATTTGCAGTTTAGATTTTTATAATTAGAGTAATTATAGCATAGCGCTAACATATCCCGCATTGTTATGTAATGCAAAAGAAATGGTATGGTATGTGATTTATGTACACAATAATAGAAGGTTGTATAACAACTATTCACAAGTGCATGTAACAGAAAAACTATTACTCTCTCTTATGTGTGAAAAACACTTGACTTTATTTGGCCATTAGAAAACAACTCGACCAACATTTTTTGGCTCAAGAAAGCATTATTTATAACATAAACTAGCGTGAGAGTTATAGGCAATCAATTTTTCGCCATGTTTCACAACTTAGTTTTAATTTGTTGATTTTTGGGTGGGGGGTGGTTTAGATATTGTGTAAATTGTAACGATGAAAACAATAAATTAAGGATTGAGTTAAACAATATGTAACAATGCAAGGAGAATAGTTTTAGTTCTTAAGACAAAATATGTAGAGATGCAAGGGGAATAGATATTGAGTTAAAAAAATTGTGTTTATTAATTGTTTTCATCTTTACAATATATATAACGATGAAAACAATATCATTGAAGAATTATTTATAACTTTGGACATTGGTATATTGTTTAACTTAATCCTTGCATTGCAAGGAGAATAATTCTAGTTATGTTACTATTTTTAGGTATTTGAGCCTTTCTTTTACCAATTAACAATCAGCGCTGATACAAAGTTGTCTGACCCGAATACCAAAATTTGTCCGACCTGAAAAAAATTACAATTATGAATTTTTCATCTGAATTTTAAATTTGGACATAATATTTTTTATAGTTCTATTGTCCAAACTTGATTTTAACTCGAATTTAGCCTCGTTTGAATTCCCCGATCGTAAAAAAACTGGTATTGAACATCAATTTTTTATCCAAATTTTAGTGTTGTCCGCTTTGTCCGACCCGAATTCGACTCGAACCTGAATTTTTGCCAGCGCTACCAACAATCAAACTATCATTGACCCACTAAGGATTGAGCTCTTCTGTTATAAATTTACTCTATTCACAAACGTGAACCAGTGACTTTATTTAGAGGGAATAAGTATCAAATTATTTGAATCAATCTATAATTTCAGTTATGTTAATATTTTGCTTATCTTACTTTGGGGGAGGGGATCTTTTCATTTTTGTATTTTCTAGATTTGCCATCTAAGTTTGAATCCATCATTTAATTACAAATACATATGAGTGACGCTAACTTTGAAGGGAGCATATAGTATATACAATATATCTAGTCTTAGTAAAAATTTGGGTATGGGTAAATTCCCCTCGGATAAATAGGACATTTGGATGACTCCATGTTCGGTTCCTATCCGAATTGTAATTTAGACATCCTGATCAAACGTGGAACCGAATTTGATTGGATGTATCATGCTTAATTTTGAACATTCGAATCTACCATATGAACTTTTGAAGACCCTCATCCAAATTGTATTTGTGACTAACCGAACACGATTTTTGATGTATGTATCGGATTGTTTGAACTTTTCTAATTTAAACTTTAGGGATTTTAGATAGAAATTATACCTAAACCTAACTGTCTGATGTATGAACCTGATCGTTTGATCATCCGAATTTGTATGAACTTTGGACAAATCGGACCCTGATATCAAACCCAAACTGGACTTAATTTTTCTATTTGGACATGAACAACTGTTCGAATTTTAAATCCACACAGAACTTTTAGAGTCGATTCTATTCATTTTAGATCAAACAAATCCGAATAATCAAATTAGATAGATTTTTTGCCAGCCCTGAATACAGTTATAGATTGAAATTAGATGCAAAATATACATTGGAGATCGACTATTCCCCCCAAAAAAAACAAAATCATATCAATCATGCTTGCAATTAGGTGGCTCGAAGCTCGTAGTTTTTGACCAGTCCCCCAATAGGGATTTCGTGACTGTGGTTTAGTACCAAACCTATAGGAGGAAAATTTGTGGAGTATAATTCTAAAATTTTTAGTTGTTTGTTTTAAAGATAATACATCTTAATTCTTTAAAAAAAATAAAAAAGAAGGGATTCCAATCAAAATGTTTGTGTACTAATGATGATTAATTACTTAAATTGATTAGTTTAAATACAAACACGAGGCCAAGTTGGGGCAATTAAATAGTGATTAAAAATCCTTGACAACAGTGCTAATTAAGAAAGAGAAATCGAAACCGAAACCAATGGAGGAATAGTTAATAGGAAGTGCAAAATATGCGCAGCTACATTGGCTAATTAATGAGTAAATCATTGATTTGCGGGTTGAGGACTTGATTAGTATTAATTAGGATAATTAAGTTAGACAAATGGGCCACTTGACACTAAAAGATTGGTGATTAATTAGAGCACATTAGCACACTAATTATTCTAATTAAAGTGGCTCTACTTGGTATGAATTGGAAGGCCTGATTCGCTGTCTCTCCAACTTCTTAGCGGCCACCCATTCCTCTCACGTCAATTTAAATTTGTTTATGAGAATTTCGTCGACGCGCTTGTATAGCGCGTGCAGGAGTTTTTTTAGGTTTCTAATTTTTGAAATTAATTTTATTTATTCAACGAATTTAGCTAGTTTGATCTCTAGCACAACGTACAAAACTAGGAACTCTGCTCACCGATTTGTGCTATTGTCTTAAGACATTTCCATGAAGTTACTGCTTTAGGTTATTTAATTTATTAATTATCTTCTTTAATTTTAGTTAAACATTTTCCCATGAATGCCAAAAACTCAATATATATAGACATATTCTACGGGTTGGTAAAGTCTCAACTATCACAAAATTTAACTATTCTTAATGGTTAGCACGTACGAGTTTAATGTAATTTTGTTTTTTTGGAGTTTAATATAATTATGTTACTTTTGGTGTTATCTTTTACAATTTACTTTGTTAGAAGTTAGAATGAGATAAATTTATACAGCACCACATATAACACCATTTTGGAAACATGTAATTTTTTTTTTTTTTATAATGATAAAAAAAATGCAATATTCTTAACAGAAATCCTTGGACCCCAAAGATGATTCATAATTTTAACCCTGTATATTAGTTACGTTAATAGCAAATACATTAATTATTACACTTAGCAAGAAAGCATTGCACCAGATAGATTGAATATGTCATCACTAGTTTCGACAAATAAATTCAAATTCAGAGAAAAACAATATCAATAAAGGATTTGAGAATCATGTGAGATTGGTCAAGGAATCTAAAAATAAAATTACACGTTCTAAACCTTCTAAACCATTTTCTCAATATTTACATATTGCGCAATGTATAACTAGTCAGAATTTTGTTTAAAGATAATAAAAGTAGCCATATTTGTAAATAAATTCTAAATGAACATGTAATAAGTCTTTACAAGTACACTATAAATATGATGGAATGCCTTTAAACAAGTGTCAGTGGGTTACACTATACATTTCTCTTTTTATTTCGATGACAGCAGTTCGAAGTCCACATTAATTACAAGAAAAACCCGAGAACAAAAAAAAAAAGTTAGCTCTCTGCCCTTCCAAGTCCTATAACCCCTACCCTACACCCCTGAAAAATACAATTTAATTACGAAATAACACATTTTTGAAGAACTAAAGATAGAGTGAATCACAATATATAAATCACCTTTTTAGTAAAAACTCACATGCTTGAAAACTCAATACTCAAACTATATACGAAATCTCGTACCCGATGTGCCAATGACCATCACCTTCTATAATTAAAGGTATGCATGTATTACCGTTAAGAATTAAGGATAAGGAGTAGGAATGATCGGTGATAAATTACAAAGATATATATTAAAGAGCAGTAGGGTGTATCATTCACCAATAATGAAACTCATAAACCCTGAAAACAGCTTTTTTTTTAAAAAAAAAAAAAGAGTGTATTATGTGCACTCGAGGGGGTGAGGAGTGGGGACAGGCAATGGAGCCAAATCTGACGTGTCAATGCCTAAATCCTAGGCGTGTGTTCCCTATGTAATTGCAAAGGGAAGGGGAAAAAAAAGAATTTATAGTAAATCAAACGTCAAGTTGAGATTATTATTATATATAAATAAGCAAATCAAAAGTGGAAAAAGAGAAAAGGGCGGGGGGTCCGTCCAAGTCCAACCTTGTGGGGGATAAGCACGAGTTTGGATATAAATTATTATAAAAATACAGTCATTAAATAATTATCAATTATTAATTAGACGACGACCGCCCAAAAATGAAAAAAATAACCAAGGGGCCCTACTCAACAAATATTACTTCCCATTGGGCGCCCACAGACCCATTCCAAAACCCCAAACCAGAAACCAGTCGCCGGTTTTTCTTCTTCTAATTCTAATTCCTTTTTTCCTTGTAAATTACTTTAATTATTTTTCGCTCCCTTGATTAGGACGACTACTTATTCCCGAAAACCAGGAGCTGGGTAGAGTCCATCAAGGGCAGAAAATGTGGCGATTCGACCGCACCTCTGACAGAAACACGTGGAAGCCACGCGCTGAGGATTGGACTTGGACGCACTTGCATGGATTAGTCCCACGTGTCTGGCGTGCTTCAGGGCTCGCCACTTTCTTGGCTTTTGGCTGCTCATTGTCAGACCTTGATCCTCCCCATGGCTTTTGCATGCGCCCTCTCTGCCACACCATGCATGAAAGTAAAATGCATTTAAAGAAAGCAAGGGGAAGAAAATGAATGAAAACGGGTCTTGTAATTTAGTTGAATTCTGTCCGCATTAAATCCACTTGGTTTATTAATCTCTTGTAGTTTATGCAGTTGGAATCTAAAAAAGAGGAACTTTTCGCTCGATCTTGTGCATGTCTATCTATGTCTATCTGTCCTGGACGTACAAACAATCAGCCAAGACTAGTTAGAATTGCAACATGCATGCACAATATATTCAGTGTAGATAGAGATGAATTAAGATGAGATAAGCCAATATCTTATTTTTGTATGTAGTGGACTAGAGAACAATGTACATTCCACATAAGAAAAAATTTAAAGTTACATTTATAAGAAAATGCGTGAGTCAATGTGAGTGCAGAGAAGTAAATTTGAATACAATAATATTGTAAATTCAAATAAAATAATTGGTAGTTCAATATGTAATATATTGAATTATTTATACTAACTTTTTTTTAAAAAAACCTTATGTACATGTATGTGTACGTGTCTGCATGTATGTATGTATATATATATATATATATATATATATATATATATATATATATATATATATATATATATATATATATATAAAAGTAATTTTAATGATATAAAAATTATATTTAGTACTTAAAGTAAGAATATAAAATAATTTCATATTGAAAATGCATTATGAAGGGAGTAATTAAATGAATTGAGCAAGCTCAACAAGCTCTCTTTGTTGAAAATGCACAATTTGGACTTAGATTAGCCACAACTGAATTCAATTCGCATGCTTATCGAGAGCATCACTAGAGAGTATTAATTTTTGTCTTGATGGAATTTGTTTTTTTTTAATTTTTAAAAAGTGCATGTTATTTTAGATTAGATTGAACAAAGCTTAAGTTTTCTTTACAAGTTCATACCCAGTTCAAGTAATGTCAAAGTCAATAACACTTAAATTTAAGCCTAATTCTAGCATATTGAGGCAAAAATTCACTCCTACTGAAGGGACTGAATACATGCAAGTATGATTAAAGAGAAGACTCTAAAATTTATATGTGTTAATTTCTCAATCTAAACATCCTTGAATCTTACAAGGTGAAATTTACACTGAAAATTATTTGGAAGTCCGCTCCCGATTTGAATGTGACCTAGAGCAAGAAGAAAGCGGGAACACAAGCATGATCATGAACTGAAGAGTGTGAGGTGCACGAAGGCATGAAGGAGTGTGAGAGGGCACGTATTTTCGTCAGGTCATGTTGCACATATTTAAAATGCTATCAATTGTCATGTTATTGGATGCGCACAAACAGACAAAGAATGAGTCATTCCTAACATGACAAATTACGTTGACACATTTATGACAAGGTTCATCTCCCCCTTCCAGATTTCTGGAAAAACAAATACAAATACAAAACAAATATACCACCTTTCTTTCTTTCTTTCTTTCTTTCTTTCCCTGCTAACGCCACGCACTCCTCCGATCCCCTCTGTCTGTGTCTCTCTCTTTCTTCCTTTACCAGTTTTTGGGAAACAGCTGCGGCCTCTGAACTACAAAACCAAGCAGCAGCACCCCCACATTCTCTCTCCTCCCCCTCATTTATATACCCCTTTCCGGACTTGAATTCATTCAAACTTCAAACCAAGCAAAACCCAAACATACATTCCCCTTCTTTCTCTTTGTCTATAGAAGCTTGAGGAGTGACATTAACCAGTAATCCAAGAGTGAGTTGATTGTTCACAATGCGGATGAGCTGCAATGGTTGCCGGGTGCTCCGAAAAGGGTGCAGCGAGAACTGCAGCATCCGGCCTTGCCTTCAGTGGATCAAGTCCCCTGACTCCCAGGCCCACGCAACCGTCTTCCTCGCCAAGTTCTACGGCCGCGCTGGCCTCATGAACCTCATCAACGCCGGCCCCGACCACCTCCGTCCTGGTTAGTATTTAATTATATACGTTCACATGATCACTGCAGTGTCTGCTAGCTCAACTGCTAAAGTATTTGTATCGAGTGATTGCTGCCGATATGCATTAATTGTTGCTGTTTGTTTGCATGCAGCAATATTCAGGTCCCTTCTGTACGAGGCATGCGGCCGGATCGTGAACCCGATATACGGGTCGGTCGGGTTGATGTGGTCGGGTCAGTGGCAGCTGTGCCAGAACGCCGTCGAGGCGGTCTTAAAAGGCGCCCCCATCACTCCCATCGCCACCGAGGCCGCCGCCATGGCTCCGCCGGTGAAGGGGTGTGATATACGGCACGTGATCAAGGACGAGAACTCCAAATCGGACCGGGTCAAGCCCACCCGAACCCGGTTCAAGCGTTCAGGGTCCGGCGAGAACTCCAGCTCCAACAAGGTGTCGTCCCTGACGGTGATGATGGCGGCGGCGAACGAGTTGATTCGGGCTGGGTCGAGCACGAGTCATGACTCGACGGTGAGTCACCCTGACGAGGCGCCCACCAGCGTGGCGTCGGTTCCGGAGGCTGACGTGGAGGAAAGAGGAAATGACCGCGAGGGTGATGGGGAGTTGGAGCTGGACCTCACTCTCGGGTTCGGGTTTGACCCGGTCCAAAGAGAAGGGAGCTCCGGCCCGAAGAGCTGTGAGGGTAGCCCGGTTGACGCAGGTTCCACGATGGGGCTAAGACTTGCTTGACTCCTCTTAGGTTATAGCCTTATGGGTTAGAGTTTTATTTTTATCTTTTTTAGAAGAAAGGACAAATGATGGGAAATGGTTTTGTTTTTTTTTTTTTTTCCTTTCTTTAAAACAGTTTTGGGTTTTGGATGTACAAATTTAGGTTGGTTGCGTAAACAACAATCATAAAGCAGGTACATATAGATATGTATGTTGTGACAAATGACGAGAAATATGAAATGGCGATGTATCCAATAGAAATTTCTGACTTCAGAAATTCACGTCTCTTTCCAAATGAAAGAAATCAATTGCTGAGTTTGGTATTTCACCTTTGACTAGTAAGCTTGTCCTTTGGGTGTCAACTCAAAATTATTATGAGATGTACCAGAATTAGGGTGGTAATTTCATGCTTATCCCATGAATATTTATTTCATTCGATCTGAAAAAAAGAGTGAAAATTTAAAATATATGAATGATTTATGGATATTGGATGATGGTTTGATGAATTAGATTGGATTCGGGTTATGCTTCATTTGACCTATCATCCGATTCATTACCCATTTAGTCATCTACTTGTTTATCTCATATTTGTAATTATTTTACTTTTTATTTTTGTTCTTTATATTTTACTCATTTCTTGCGCAATTATATTATTAATTCCATAATTCTCGTCAAAATTAATACAATGAATATGATATTTATTTGTTCTTTGTATCGAAAATATCTTTTTTAAACTTTTCATAAGACAAAACTTGTTTCTTTATATAAATTTGCTATATATTACATATAAACTTTCATCACATGCTTACAACTCCATCCATCCGTTTTCACCTACGGATGATGAATTGATGGATTAAATTAGAGTTTCACGGATGATAGGTAGATTGAATGAAGTGAATTAAAGCAGGTGATGGATGCGGATTTACCCATCTCAAATCCGATCCATTGCCACCCCTATAACGGAAAAGAAATAAGTAATTAATAACATTTTGCTACGTGAAAGTTATGAGAAAGTATCTTCTTAACTTAAATACTATAATATTATGAACTAAATTGAAAAAAATATTACATGGTTGAATAGTAAATGATACAATCATTTATGATTTGTATAAAATTAACTTTTATCTATAAATTTTCATATTTATAAAATTATGTGTATGATACATATTCATAGAAAATATTGATCTGCCCAATCGACAAATAGTATAAATCTTCACAATTAATAGTTAATTTTAACTATTGAAAATGTAGTGATTTTAAGTTATTTGACGTAATAATTTAGCAACCATTGAAAATTTAGTTATTTTAAGTCATATAATATAGTAATTTATATTAAGATACGCAAGACACTTAACAAATATCTTGTTATAAGAAGTATATTATTATTCAAAATATGTCTTGCTACAAAACATTTGTATATCAACTTAAACATGTCATTATTATGTATTAAATTGAAAAAATGATTATGTAATTGAATAATATAAAGGTGTTATCACTTATAAATTGTAAAAAATTACCTTGTCATTAATAATTTCACAATTAAAGTTACACATACAATGTGTTATTATGGATAAAGTTGATTCAATTAAGGTATTATTTATACCTGTTGACATAACCGATCAATATTAATGAGTTCATAATTGATGATTGGTAGTAGCTAATGATAATTTAGTGATCTAAATTCATACAATATTAATTTAATTCAGACGGAGATCATAAGAGTGTCTTGCCACATGACATTCATAATCACTCTTTATCTTTTATCAAAACAAGACCTCATAAAAAGTGTGCAATGATGAAGGGAATCAACTATTTCATAACTAATTGGTGAGAAGTTTCGTAACTATGTTGTGAGATCGTTTAAGGAACTTGTCAAATTAACACGCAACAATAATTCTTTGAGTAAAAGATATTAGGAGTGAGCAGTTTCGAATATCCACCTAAAAAATTAAGAATCGGAATCGAAATCGGTCAAACATTAACTTCGTATTGAAAGAGAAGTTTCATAATTATTTTGTGAGATTGTTTAAAGAAAAAAAAAGTTCACATTGTGCATATTTTGTATTGCAAGAGAAGCTTGAAAGTATTACTTTGAGATGCATGTCCATTTGAATGTTGACAAATGGCAAGCACAAGTGCTTCACATGAGGCTCGGGTTCCGTTTGTTTGACGTGCTGGATGTGTACGTGTTCAGATACATTTCCCTGCCCTCGTGCTTACTCGGATTGAAGGACGGCCTTTTAAAAAAAAAAAAAAAAAAAAAAAAAAAAACAGAAGATAATACAACTGAGATTTAATATATTTTACATTGTTATTTAACTAGTTTAAAATTTTGATCTTATGCAACTAGTACAAGATCTCATCAATGTATGACCTTAACTGCCATTTATGGCATGCATATGATTGTCAATAAAAAGATGATTATGTACATATTTTACAATCAGCTATTAGCTGTTTGTATTAGTTATTAGTTATTTGTATTAGTCATTAACTGTTAGTTGTTTGTATTAACTGTTTATATCAGGTATTTAAATTAACTATTTAAATTAACTGTTAGTTGATTCTGTGGGTCGCTTAGAATCAGTCTATTTACGGGCAGGATTGTCGGTAGAGGTAAGGCCAGGGGCGGAGCCAGAATTTAAACCATGGGGGGCGAGATTAATAATACACATAATATAAACTTTAATAGTTATAAAAATGAAATGCATAGCTACTACCTTCAAGAAAGATGTCTTCAACGAGATCTCATGTTTTGAAAGTAAAGCATGATATCGTCGTTCGAGAGACGTTTAAAAATATCAATCTCAAAATAAGTAACAACAGTATCATTTAAAAATTCATCTGATATTTTGTCCCGCAATTTAGTCTTGATGAATTTCATCGCAGAAAACACTCTTTCAACAGTATCAACCTAATATTTGAATTGATGAGTACATATCTAAATTAACCACTTATTCAACACAAATTCAATAAAAATTAGTAAACTAAATATAAATAAGGAAGTAATTACAAACAAATTTAGCCCAATTTTAAATCTTCAACCAATAAGATAATTAGATTAAAATCCTTATTTTCAATTCATGAATCATGAGTAATTCACTAAGGTAATCAATTATTTAACACAAATCTAACTAAAATCAGTAAAATAAATATAATTATTTACAAAATAACAAAATTAAAAATAAAAATTGAGTATTTTTGAGAATTATCTCAAATTAAAAGTTGAGATTTAGGAGTTAGGATGAGAGATGAGGAGGAGTGAAGCGAGGCCTGGCAGGCGGCGGCAGCGGCCGGTTGATGGACGGCGTGCCAGTGGGCGGCGGCTAAAGAGTGAGAGAGAGAGTGGGCACTGGGCAGGGGCTGACGTGCAAGCAAGGAGCAGCAGAGATGGGCGAGAAGGGTCGTGGACACTGGGCAGCAACAGCAAGGGCAGGTTAAATAAACTTCAAAAACTCAAAAAAAAAAAAAAACCGAAGGGGTTGGTAGCAACAAGGATTCGAACACGCGACCCGTTGAAACGCGGAGGGGGAAACCAACCACGCGAGTAAGGATAATTTTGTGAATTTTATCTGAACGAATTAATATATATATATTGTTTTTTCCGCAAAAATATCCCCCATTTAATTTTTTTTCCCCAAAAAGCTGGGGGGTCAATTGACCCCCCTTACCTCTATGTAGCTCCGCCATTGGGTAAGGCTACCTACATCTGGATCTCTTCACACCCCGTAAAAGCGGGACCCATACTGAAAGTTGTTGTTGTTATTTCTAGAAAATGTGTTTGGTGAAATTAACTATTTCTAGCAAACATATTTCGTAAAATTTCATTGATACCCTTTCTCTAAAATACTTTTCAATTGAATAAGTTTTTATGTATTGATCATCTCATTTTGTTTTTTAAAAAGATAAATTTATGACATATATACAAGTAAACTTCATCCTTGAAACTTCATTTTTTATTAATTTCAAATAATTTGTGTTCATTACTTATTTTCGTTTGTCTTTAATGTTTACTTGCTTATGTAATGTCTATTTTTTATAACCTTGTTTTGTTATTTTTAGGGAGATGCTTTTTTTTTATGAATTGAAATTGACATGAACCTATATTTATATTTTTGTTATGAATTGAAATACATACTGATTTTAAATGATTTTATCTTCATTAAACCAAAGAAAACTAGGAATGGGTTTATTAATGACAATATAGAGGGTGGAAAAGAACGTGAGGAAGTCGAGTAGAAGAGATTGGAGGTGAAGGTCGTCTAAGATTGAGGCAAGATAGGAAACTAGCTATGGATAATGTTTATTAGTGACATGAATGTGATTTCATTAAACTTTTGGGCAATATAGTAATTTCAACAAATAAATATTCTTAAAAGGCTAATGAAAATAGCTATTTGAAAAACAGTTGTTTGGGGGAAACAAACCTTTCGAGCTGTTGTTTACCAAACACTTCTTTTACTACTTGACTTCGTCAAAGTAGTAAGTCAAACAGTTAAAGTTTCCCCAAACAGTGCTTTCTTTCCAAACAGCTTTGTTACCAAACATCACGTATATATGATTCTAGTAATTTTGCTTCATAAATTATAGTGCCTAAGTAATTAATTTTTTTCATCAACTACTAGATGATTTGCTGTTATAACAGGACAATCTCACAAGTCAACATTATTTATAGAGCCACTTTGTGAAAAACATCCCCAAAAAAAGATAGATAAGAAAATAATAGTACACTGCTTAAGGCCAGTTTTATTTCACATTTTTAAAGATTTAGTTAAGAGCTTACATCTCCTTACATCTCCTTACAGTTCCTTACATCCTTAACATAATCCTTATGTCTTTTTACATCTTCTTATATTTCCGAACATCTTCTTACATATTCCTACATCTCATACAGATTTTCTATAATATTCATTTATTTTAATTATAAAAATATATATTTTTTAATTATGCTACCAATATATAAAATTTGTAAATATCTTATGAACACAACATTTACATAAACATAAAAAATAATATAACGACGTAAATTATATTTGAGTTTCAACATGAATAATATATGTTATTATAATCGATGAAGAATGAGTGTGGTAGAGGGGGGTGTTCAGCTGATATAAAAGTGGGTCGCTTTCTTTAGAAAAAGAAGAAAGTTGTTACACAAAAGTAGTGGTGGCCATTAAAATTCCTACGGCTTCCTGCCTGCCTGCTTAAGTTCTCATCGTTTGTTTTCTTTTAATTTTGGAAGGTAATATTTAATTTTTTGTTAATATAACAATACAATTTTCGTATTTTAAGCATTGCTGAATAATATTTTAAGGGTTTATTTATAAAATTTCTTGGTAACAATATTGACCATACATTTACATTTAAAATTGTTTACTTAAATAGGATTTTATTTTAAAAGTTGTATTCAATTTTGTCAAAAAAATTTATTTTTTTGGGTTATACTTTGCTTATTGGATCAAACTAATGTAAATATTAAAAATCATCTCAAGTGTATGAAATTTTCTTGACAAAATTTGTGGGGTTTAATATATTTTATTATTATGTAACTAACTTAATTAATGGTTTATTTTCAATAAGTTTATTATTTTAACATTATTGTCCTTTTTTACGGATTTTTTGATGGGAAAAAGTTGATTTTTGACGGAAAGTAGCATTTTCGATGGAAATTTTGATAGAAAGAATGTCCGTCAAAAAAGGATTGGTCGAAATAACTTTTTTTACGGACTCTTTTGACGGACTGACATTCCTTCAAAAATTTTCTGACAGCCCGTTTTGGCGGACTGACAATTGTTTCTCATCCAAAATATTTTTTGTAAAACAAACATATTTCGTTTTAATTATATTAGGAAATATTTTGTTTACTGATGGTATCAAATGTTAATCGTAAATATGACTAATATATAATAATTATCACAAATTATGCTATACAACTCTTCAATAATTCAACAACTCTTTATATATGTCATTATAGTTTCTTACAGCTCTTTGCATCTTCTTATAGTTCCTTACTTCTTCTTACAACTTCTTATAACTCCTTACATTTTCTTACAGCTCCTTACATTTTCTTACGGCTTGCAACTGTATCTTATAGCGAAATAGAACATGCCCTAAATGCAATAAAGTCAATAGCAAAAATTAATATTATGATTTGGTTATGATATTTGATAGTCACTGAGCTAGAGGATTAGTTGGGAAACTCATACTTGGTGTTAATACGTAATTGTAAATACAAATTTCAAGTCTAAAATGAGTTAGAGAGGAATTTGGATGCAAAATTGAATTTTTGTATTGATTTGAATGTATGGGTACATCTCTATGAATACAATGTTTATGATCCTCTAATTCTATCTCCTTTTGGATAGATTTTCCAACCCTTGAATCAAAGGGGTAGGGGCCTATTTATAGGAAAGCTTCCCCCTCCCTCTTGAAAGTGAAGATGAGCCTTAACTTGGATTTTGGGCTTTTCAATTAGGTCTTACCCTGGATTGCTTTAACTTAAGAGTCATTTGCTTTGACTTTGACTTTAACTTGAGAGTCTTCTGGGTTTGGACCAAACATTGACTTGGAAGTCACATCGAGCTTTGACCGGATATTGACTTGAGAGCCGTTTAACGTTTGACTTGAGAGTGAATTTAGATCTTGACCTTTGACTTGGTAGTCGACTTAGGCTTTGACTTTGACCTGGTTTCGACCATGCCTTGACTTAGACGTCGTTCCGACTTTAGGTCGTGATTTGACTTGGTGGTCGTATTGAGCATCGATTTGGGTTTTGACTTGAGGTTTGACTGAGCCTTAACTTGGAAGTCATTTGGAATTCGTATTGAGCTTGATCTGAGAGTCATTTGAGTTTCGACTTGAAAGTCTTTTGGGCTTCGACTTGAAAATCCTTTTGGCTTCGACTTGAGAGCCTTTTGGCTTCGACTTGATTAATTGAGAGAGTTGGTCCAATTAATTAAATTTGGTTCGACACAAATAATTTTTTAGTGCCTACAAATTGCCCCCGAGAGATAAGGTTACATACGAGACTTGTCATTTAAGAATGACCAAAGTCTCAATTTCGTCTAGGGAAGGTTAGTTGTCTTGGGGGGCTGTCGATTTTGCGTGTAGTGTGGACTTAACTTGTAACTTTGTCCAATTTGACAACACCATCGAAAATTGCACTGTCAGTTATTGCGTGGTCCTGAATTTGGATACGATATGTTACCTTGAGTCAATCTTCAACTTAGTATGCATCAATTTCAACTTATGCCTATTTGATTAGGCCTAAATGCAAGGGCCACTTAATTTGGGTGACCTCAAAGCTCTAACTCATGCTTGGTTGTTTTTGGGCCCATCTTTTTTTTTCAGCCTTGACCCACATTGCCCCTCTTTTGTTTCTTTCCTTTCCTTCTCTTGGGCCTTTGGTGCCTCAGTGAGATTTACTTCAAAATCTTGCTCATCAACCGCTTGTACTGTGACGTGGCTAGCTTCTGCAGTTTCATCCAAATCTATAATGATTCTTCATTCCCTAGCCAGTCGCATGATGCGCTCCTTGAGTTAGGTTAGTCGAGATTTCCGACACGAAAAAATATCTATGTAGCACGTTTAATTAAATAAGTTAAAGAAGTCCACCAATTTACCTATTTATCATTTACCTGTTTAGCACTATTGGTAATTAAGAACACAAAGATTAAACTAAATATAAAAATGTGAACTATGATAAATTTGGGGAATTTTAGACAGTAATTACTTAATTAAGCATGCTAACTTCATTTTTATGTTATCTAATCACTTAGGGTGTGTTTGAACCCCAAGAAAGCAGCTCGGAAAAGCAAAAAAATATGGAAAATTAAATACGTTCCTTTGTTTGGAGAGAGGAAAAAATGAAAGGATTATTTTCCTCACAAAAAATGTGAGGAAAAATGGTTGAAAATATTTGAGACCTTGCCCAATACCCCCTTCGACCGTGAGTTCCTCGCAGACTGCCCCTTCTCTCTTACTCTCTTTCGTCGACTCCTCTAGCTACGAGGCTCTCCTTGGACGACCTTCCGACAGAGCTTTCTATCTCTCATCCAATGGCTCTCTCTCTCTTTCTCTCTAATGCCACAATCTAGGGTTTTATTGAGGGTTTAAGATTGGGCTTTGGCGAGGAAGCTATACTCTAGGTTTTAATCCGAAAGCTATTTTTGGCTGCAACAATTACCGAAACTCGATATCCCTCTTGAGTCTATGTCTATTTTGCTTAGTTTTATTGAAGTTGGTACTTGCTCATGCACAGGAGTGCGTGTTTGAGACCACCATTGCTCAAGGGAGTACCCCTAGTGTTTGCTCCAAGATCTCTCTCACTTGTTGCGGGTATGGTGTTGCGATGTTTGTGTTGAAGGAGAAATTTTCACAGTTAATACATATATTTATGGATAGTAGAAGGAGGACGGATAGAGAGAGACAACCAGAAAAGAAAGTGCAAGAGTATTTTTCTTTGAATAAAGATACTGAAGTTTTTTTTGAAAACCAGAAGAGTATTCAACAAGTCCAAAGAACTTCAAAAAGTCTGCAGATTGAAGACAGTGAATTAAAAATTGTCCAAAAATTGTCTACTCTCTCTCTCGTTCCCACCATAAATCAGAAGCAAAGGATCGTTTTATGAAGGAAAAAATTAGATTGGTGGTTTCAAGGAGTGGCTGCGCACAACTTTCCATCCAGTTGCATCCAGTTCATGGGTACATGTCGGCCAGTAGAAGCACAAGGCATCCTTGAGGATTCCATACCTTCGCAAACTTGAATCACTCAACCACAAGATGATCGACGAAATTTTTTTTGTAGAAATTTCGGATTTGTTTGATGCATCAAGTTCCAAAAAGAATTTCAAATCCTTAAAAGAATCTTGAGCATTCTTAGAATCCCTAGGGATTTCGGGTCTTTAGAGACAGTAAAGGTTTGGATTCTTAGGAGTCCAGGGTCTTTAGGGGTCCACAAGTATTAAAAAAATTAAAAAAAAAGATACGAAGATTTCTAAACATCTCAAAAAAAGGGGTTGTTACAGTTGAATCTATCCAACCATGAAAACTGGTATACGTAAATTCAATCGGATTTTTTTTTCCCCTTTCCTCACCTTTGTCAAGAGATCCAGAAAAGGGCGTATGTATATGATAGATACTTAAGATCTGGTTGAGTAAAGAGAATATGAGCTTTCCGGAATTATGAATAGTGAGGCCAAAAAACAATAATGAGGCTCTGACTATATTTATAATGTTTGAAGTAGAGGTTTAAAAGGACTCTTCTTGTGGATTTATAATCTACGTAACAAACTGCAGGAGATAGAATTTGTATTCTAGACAAAGCAAAAACGAAAAAACAAAAAAAGAAACAAACAGAATAATAGTCTTTGGCCTCATTTGCTGAAAACAAATGAATCTGAGAACAAGTGAATTATTTGATGCCTCACAATTTATCAGAATTAAATTTATTCCTAAGGATTAAATTAGTCACCATGAGGGTTGCGAAGAAGAGTTGATGCATGTCAGTAAGGGATGACGTGATTCCCTCATTCTTCCTTGCTCAAGAAAAATTCACATATTTATGATAAACAGAGGGGAACAGCTGCTATTGTTAATAGTACTACCTAAGGAGCCCAAGAGTTTTGTTAAAAATAAACAAGGAAATATGATGGTCTCTTGTTTATATATATATATATATATATATATATATGTACACACACTTAGTCATCCACTCTTAGAAAATGGTTCACTAAATTTTTAGGTATGTGACCCACATAAAAATGTAAACTGGCTCCTTAAATTTCAAGTCCACGATATAAACCACAAATCCTTATTTATTTTCCCCTCCTCTTGTACAAAATATCCAAATTACAATTTTTGTGATCCCTGGTTACACATTAATATGTAATCAAAACAAGTCAAAAGCGAGGCCTAGCAAATCTATTCCTGAATTTTCCAAGTCCACACAATGGACAAGGCCCGAGCCAAATAAAAGAAAAAAATCAAGCTTACTAAATTTCTCCCTCCTAAATTCCTCGAGCCTAAAACAAATTTCGGGTCAAGAACTATGTCGGTTTGATCCCATTAAGGGTACATAGGAAACCTACAAATAAAATTTGGGTACAATCGTAAGTTAAAGATATTAATAGCCTGACCCCAATCAAGGCCAAGTCGGTAAATAAAAATCATGTAATGGCTAAAATACAACTTAGCCATGAGTTAAAGAAAATCCAAATATCAAAATTAAATCAAAATCATAGTCATTTTTTTTGTAGGTCAACATAAATAATTAAAATCATATCAAATGGTTAATAACTCAACCAAGATAAAAGATAAATTAAACTAAATTAAATTTTAAAGAATTACGGTTGGTTTAATCTTCTATAAAAGAGGTACATAGGCCGCTCACGAAAAAAAAAGTGAGTGCAACCAAAATTCCAAATCAATAAAATTACCCGTTCTTTAATCTGCACATGAAGAATGTGTATGTATAGTACCCTTCCTAAAACGTGCCTATACAGTCACTATCTGATGCAACTAAGATTTAGATACGGGCGATTCGACATTGAAAATATGATAATTGTCGATCCAAATTATATAAAAGCTTGTTAACGCAAAACAAAACAAAGAAAAGAAAAAGTAATACAGAACGAGTCGGAATGAAAGGGTGGTCGCCCGGGAGGAGGACGTAATTAAGGAGGTTTATTCTCTTGAACATGGTCGTACTCAAAATAAATTGATGTACGTTTTTGTACGCCGGAAAGTTGTGTTGTGCATATTAATTATTTTATTAAATTTTGTTCAATAGTTAAATTATCCTCTTGAATAGAGTTGTACTCAACATATATCCTAACATGTCTATTCACACAACTTTTAGCCATTGCTCCATATTCTCCACTCAAATTCATACTTTACACGTTCACTTGTGGTTCACTTGGCTTTGTCTTGTCTTATTTTCCGACATTTTGCTAGCTTATTGCTTTTTAGACACGAAATAGAAACAGGTGAGCAATCATAGGGAGTGATTTAAGGTACCTTGTTTAAATTTAAAAGGACCTCCCCCCCACCCCACCCCGATGTTGTTCCATTTTTCTTCATTAATTAAATGCACTAAAGCAGAGCTTATTTCCCTTGATTTGTGTTTGGTGGTACAAAATTCAATGCTTATTTTATGAACTACTGGCCTTTAAACTCGTACTACACACAATTTATTTAAAAATTTTAGCTAAAATATTTTTAAAAATATTATAATTAATCTTATAGTTTAAATTTTTAGAAATAATAATATTAAAATATCTGTAATTTAATTTTTTGTTCATTAAAGTACCTGAAAAGGCACTACTAATTATGATGCCTTTAAATCACACATTGTTTAAATTTTTATTTTTAAATAAAATCTTAATAAAATCTTTCATTAACTTGCTAAGTAGCGCTAGGAAATAATAATGCAAACACTGCAATTGAGTTTGCTGGGATGATTGACAGTTGCTCCCCCTTTTTCTCTACCCCCTTCTTCTTGTTGTTGCTAAGTTGAGATTCTGAAACTAAGGTGCCTTCTTGAGGGCAGCGTTGACATTGAAGGGACATTCTTACCCGATATTTATAGGTCGAAATCTAATATCTTTTTGATATTATACTTGTAGACTAAAGGTTTGAGTGAGACATCACAAATAAAAGTCTCCCAAACTCTTTTAGCGCACCCTAACTTAGCTAGAGCGTTTGTTGCTTACTAAGTTGCTCTTGGCGAGTTGTGGTTGAAAATTAAATTTGGCAATGAGTTCTTGGAATAGCAAGGGAGTTTGGAATTTTGAAACCCTTAGCTTGATGATGGTACTAGTTCAACTTATATTGCTACTACCATTTTCAAGTAGAGCTCAAATTTTTTATGAAAAATTTGATTTGAAGTTGTAAATTTTTATGGATTCTTGGAAATTTTGAAACTGTAACAAAACTAGGGAGTTTGAAGTAGAATTTTGTGCTAAATGGGAGAGCTTTGAAAAGTCACTCAATTGTGTGTCTCCCTTGTTTTCTATTGTGTTGTTTTGGTGAGTTCCATTTGCATTGGCTAGTCAAAAAGTTACTTGGAGATCTTGGTCTTAATAAGGTATATTTTCCTTTGCTTAATTGATTTTCGTCTCTAAACAAAGGAAAAAAAGTTTGGTGGAAAGTTATTTTTTCCCCTTATATTTATTCAATTATTCTCTAATCCAAACTGGAGAAAGAAAATGATTTTTCTCCTTATTCTTTTTCCTTTCAATTTTCTTTCCATGTCATTTTCTTATGTCTAAATAGAGTCTCATTAGTTCAAAACGTTAAATGAGTAAACAGGTAATTAGATGACATGAACTTGAACCAAAATCCAAATCTAAATCCAAATCCAAATCCAAAACCCCAAAATCCCAACACTAGGTGGATGTAGGGGTTCTGATGTAGTAATTTTACCCATGAATTGTAAAATTACAGAGAGACTGGTTTCAATGACATGAACTTGACCCGTTTATCTTAAATGGGCTAAAAGGGTCAAAATCAGGTCAACTTGTTTAAAAAATTAAATGGGTATAGGTCAAGATTTTTAAACGTGTTGCGTTCAGGTTGAGAGACTTTCAATTTATTAAGTTTGGCTTGAACACAAATCCGATTTATCAAATCTATTTCTAGCTCTAACGCCTACCATTCCACATTATCCCAAGTTCCAACTTTTGAAATTCATTTCCTTCATCTTCACATCCAATGAATTTCCACCTTAAATCACCAAATAAAATATTTGTCACATACTCATTTCACAACACACAACTTCTTTTAATCATTTAAACACTATTTTTTTAAGAGAAGAAAGAGAAAAAAAAAGAAAAAAAAAGGGGAAGGTTAGCAGGATCGGTGAAGAGGGAGAGGAAGAAGGTTGTAGCTCCATGCAAGTTTCTAAGCTCAAGTAGCGTTACTACTACAAACGTGAATTCAAACTCCATCCACCATTTGCATCCTCTTACAACCAAACCTAACTAAGTATAAAGAGAGAGCGGCGGAGAGAGAAAATAAGTACCCATTCTTTATTCTCAACTTCACACTCTCTAATTTTTTTTTTTTTTTTGGGGGGGTTTAACCAAAGGTATTCACCCCCAATCGCAGTGACCAATCATCTTGTCCCGCGAGCTCCACTTAAGGTAAAAGACTGGCCAAGAATTGCTCTCCATTCCCAAAGGTCAAGGATCGAACATCTGATCAATTAGTTAAGGGACGAAGTGAGTTATCACTACACCACAATCCCTTAGTTCACGCTCTTTACTCTTTAGTTAATTAACCTGAAAAACTCAATTGTTAAGCATATACATCGTTCGAGAAGAATTAAGAGCATGAGGTTGAGGGTTCGAAAGAAGATAGAAAGAAAACACAAGAAACAGAGTAGCTAATGGTGGTCTTCTCTTCATGGTGGGTTTCTTTCTGTTCCCACTGCATTGTATTTTCATAGAACACATGAATTTTCATGCGTCGGAAATGCTATATTTCGATGCTTCATGAATTTATGAAATAATTGTGTTTTTGAAGTGGATTATGTGGACGTATGATTGCTAAGATGTTAATAATGAAGATTAAGTAGAAATTTGGGCACTACATGCTCATTATTAAACCTCTTTATTGCTTATTTTTGAAATGTTAAATTTTTTTATATCAATTGAATCGTTAACGAAGAGTCATGTATATAAGCTTGAACGAGTTTCTAACTCAAAATCAATTAGCTATGGGTGGAGAAACTTATAAATTTATATACATACTCAAACCCTTTAATTTTATCAATGTCGGACAACATCCACTTTCATACTCTAATAACAAATATGCTCATGTAAAATGTTTCTTTAATACTTCATGAAATTGCTAAATTATTATGTTCAAGACCCTGTTCTTTCAGTTAGTAAATTCTAATTTATCAACTTCAACCAACCTTAACCTACTTCAACCTACTTCATCAACTTCAATAATAAAATACCCAGTTCAACTAACTGCAACCCACTTCAACAAATTTCAGCACACTCACCACTATTTTAACCAACTTATACCAATTATACAAATAATATTTAATCCACTTCAACCATTTCAATAAAATTTTTTAACTAATCTCAATCATTTTCACTCATTTTCTAACCTATGTTTCTTAATGAAAAGAACATACACGAAGTAGTAGTTTAATGTGTGCACAGAAAACTTCTAGCGCATCAGGCCATTGATTGTGGATCGATCAATCAAATTGAACAAAAGAGCCCATGAAGAGTGGCCCAAAAAGAAAATAACGAACAAAAACAAAAAAAGAAGAGAAATTATTAATGGAAAAAAGGGGAGAAGCGGAGTGAGAAGAACATGAACCCTGGAGTTGGGTGCGATTTTTGGCTCTTCTCAATTTCTGCTTTCAATTCAACATGGAGACTTGAGTGCTGTTTTGCACTCTAGTTTTCTCTTTCTTCGGTAACTTCCTCTCTCTCTCTCTCTCTCTCTCTCTCTCTCTCTCTCTCTCTCTGTGTGTGTGTGTGTCTATCTCTCGTTTCGCATTTGGATTCTTAAACCCTATTGTTCTCTCTACTTTTTTTTTTTTTTTTTTGGGGGAAACCAGATGGTTAAACCCTAGTGTTCTCTGTGCTTGTCAATTCATGCTCGTGAATTCAGCTTAACATTAGATTTGATCCAACTTACTTTGCCGAATTCTGGAGCTTTTTATGTTTTTTTTTTTGGTTTCTGGTTTTAATTAACAAAGATTGTTGCAATTTGTGCCCTTGAATTAGCTGATACTGTCTGTTGATTCCCGGTTATACGAACTGAGTTTCTTTTGTTACTTGTATGTTGTAATCTGCCATTTGATAGCTTCAAAACGCCATCTTTCAAGTTCATGCTTTTTAATGGTTGGAAGAATTGACA
Organism: Carnegiea gigantea; assembly: GCA_029747015.1. NCBI lineage: Eukaryota > Viridiplantae > Streptophyta > Magnoliopsida > Caryophyllales > Cactaceae > Carnegiea > Carnegiea gigantea. The sequence continues at coordinate 662,389 of JAKOGI010000140.1, forward strand.
TTGCTTGTCTAGTTTGGTCAGTCGTATTGCTTTGTTTTGATTTTTCTCTACATTAGAATGTGCTGATTTTATACTGCTTAGCTGCTGTTTATTTGTCAGTGATGGATATTGTGCACTTTTATGATGATATGGTAGTCCTGGTAGAAATGAATGTGTGCATTCTTGGTAGGATTTTGGGGCTGAGAAGATCTTGATATAACTGGAATAAGATCAAATGGAGGGGGATAGAAGGGCTGTTCTTAGAAGCCGATCCAGCACCCAGTTTAAGAAGAAGGGGGCAAACAAGAAAGGGAAATGGGGTGATTTTGGTGAAGAATTTCGTGAGAATATGCAGGTTCCTAACCCTTCTGACACAGTTTACCGAATTTTGTGCCCATCAAGAAAGATTGGGAGCGTCATCGGAAAAGGAGGTGGCATAATTAAAGCATTGAGAGAAAAGAGTCGTTCGAAAATAACTGTTTCCAATTCGATTCCTGGGTCAGATGAGCGTGTGATAATGATCTACAGTCCTCCTGACAAACCCTCAAAGAAAGAGTCAGATGAGGAGTCTATGCCACCACACTGTCCTGCACAAGATGCTCTCATGAAAGTCCATGACAGGATAATTGAGGAGGATCTGTCCGTTGGAGCAGAAGGTGATGAAGATAAGGACATTGTAGTTACTGCTCGTCTACTTGTTCCAAACAGTATGGTAGGGTGCCTTCTTGGGAAAGGTGGAGATGTTATTCAGAGATTGAGGAGTGAGACTGGTGCTAGCATTCGGGTACTTCCAGCGGAGCATCTTCCAACTTGCGCCCTAGGTACTGATGAGCTTGTACAGGTATTGCATCCGTTCTTTACCGTTTGCCTATTTGTTGCATTTATTTTTAAGTAACGCCCCCTGGGCGAAGTAGAAGAACTGAAGTGTTTCTACTTATTTTTTATTTCCTCTTTATATTTCTTTTAAAAGGTCCCTTGTTTACTTGGTGCTGTTGATATTTATATCTTGAGCCATGCAAGTAGAATTTTAGGCTTACAGCAGGTTGCCTTTGAGTTTTTAAGTTCTATTTGTAAGTTGTAGGTATGATTTCTGAAGACTTTTAAAAAAAAATTTAAGAAAACCCTTAATCTAGGGATGCATTTCTAGAATGATGGCTATGTAAGCTATCCACAGCTCCACATTCCATCAATTGCCATGGAAAGTGTGCGCCAGTGACCAAGGAAAATAGATTGTGTGAAGGCATGAACCATTAGAGCTGAATTTGTGACCAAATTTGGCTGCTGACGAGTGATGGGCTTCATTCTTTGGGAAACTACACAATGTATACCATTGATGTTGCAGATGTTGATCACAGTAACCATTAATATTAAAACTAATTTGCACAAGCCATTAGAGTTCTTTCACTGCAGAAAATGTGGTGTGTCTAGTGAGCGACTTGATTGGGTTCAAATGTCGAGTTCTGCTCATGTGACCCTAAAATGCCCGTTTTCCCTTTGCTTTCACATGACTTTGTAGTTCACTTATAAAAATAGCAATCCATTCAGTTGAACGTTTCTATATATCTGTGTTTAAAGTGAGCCCTGTGTGCCTAGGCTCACAAAAGCTCGAAGCCCATCTTGGTGCGCCTCGGAAGGGGTCAAGCCCAACCCATTCTTTAAAGCCTATAGAAGCCCTTGTGCGTTGCAGATCAAGGCTCAAAATGATCCAAGCCCGTGCTTTATGAAAAAAGATAATGGTAGAGACTGAAAAGGGAACATACACCATGGAAAAACAGAAATACCTTAGATTCACCCTTACCTTTTATATTATTCAATTTTGGGTAAAAATCCTTATCTAATTACATGCAATTGCTTTGGATATAGACTAAACTGAAGAACCCTAACTTAGAAATTGTAATTTTTGGATGGAGGGTTGGGTTGTAGTTGAAGGCTTGTATAGTGTTCGAATGAAAACAAAGTTGACCAATCTTTTCCCATACTTTTCTGGAGGATGGCCTTCGCTGGTCTCTATAAATGAAAAATATGGTGCAGGCAATAATATGGAAAGAAGGATTAAAGAATATACTTTCCTTCTGTCCTAATATGATGTCAAATATTGTTTCCTTCCTTTTTTTCCTCTCCTTCCTAAAATGCCTTTAGAATTGATGAACCTAATATAAAATACTATAGTATGGTCCGCTGTGATGTCTAATTACTTATTTAATGCTATTATCTAACTTATTCATCAAAATATGGTTTGGAAATGATTTATGAGCATTTTTAAGTAAAAATGTGCCTCAAGTCCAAAAAGTCCGCGCCCCAGGCCCATGACCCGTTGCACTTTTGTGCGCCTCGAGCTTTTTTAATCTAAGCTATATATGTTTTGGGTTGATTTTAGCTTATCTTTTACTTTTTTCTTTAGCTTGATTTGTCAAGCCACTTCAAAGCTGTACCATAGTATAGAGTAAATCTTGCTTTTATATATGAATTATGAAATATGCCTTCAGAGGAAAATAGGAAATGAATTTTGGTTTGAATTTCCTAGAAAGTGAAACTGGATTAGCTTGGTAAGATCATTTTGTTCCAACCTCATAATAAGGGTTCCAATATTGATTGCTGCTTTTAGTTGTTTTCTCAGTAATGAGTTGGCAGCCTTATGGTCTTCTCACTATTTGCTAGTCAGCGTCATTGTGGAGGGCTTTCGTTAGGTAAACTAGCAGTGAATACATTACACAGAAAAAAGAAGAAAAAGAATGGAAAAAGAAAGGGAACTGCCAATGTCTAAAATTGAAATGTCAAACTAATTGAAAAACGAATCTTTAAATCTTAGTCTACCGGTTGTGCTTGTTTTATTTTACTATGTAAATCTCTGGCTGTGAGTCAAACTCAATGAAGCTTACTGTTAGAAGTCAGTGTTTTTCTCTTTTTTTTTTGGGGTTTTCGGGTGGGGGCTACGTTATCCGGACTGGGCTCTTGGGGATGCCGTATCCGTGTTGACACGATCCGACGCGGATCCGGACACGGATACGGGTCAGATCTGGCTAGAGTTGTCGGACACCATCTACCCACCACAGTCGGCACCGGAGAAAGGGACAAGGCAGTCGTCGCGGGGAATAGTTGATGGGAGGCAGAGCTGAGGCCTGGGGGGTGTCACAGCTTGGAGAGAGAGAGAGAGAGAGAGAGAGAGAGAGAGGGAGCGCGCTGCGGGGGGCTCCCAGTTGCAGCATGCCTCAGTCTAGGGTTTTTTGTTTGTTGCTTCTTTCCTGTTTCCTCGACCATCATTACTTTTGTGTGTTTTTTTTTTTTTTAAATTTTTAATGAAAGGAGGATGGTAATTCTGTTTTCTGGGCCGGCAGAAAATGGGCTGCATGTCTGCTTCCTATGGGTGACTGGGCGAGCCCAATTTAGAAGGAGCATTTTTTGGGGGGTCAAAGTGGTAAGTCATAAATCTATATTGGACTCAGATAGCTATAGAAAATATAATATTTATATGGGCTGATATAATTTAGCAGAAAAAACATATTAAAGGCCATATTTTGGATAGTGGCCCTCTATCCGTGTCCCAGATTAGGACAGTGTTACCATGTCCTACTTTTTGAGACTTGACGAGTCGGACACTTGGATCCTTACCCATATCCGACACCCGTGTCCCGAGTCTAGGTAATATAGGGTGGGGAGAAGGCAGTGAAAATGTTATGGGAAAAAGATAGCAGGAGGTAGTTGCTTCTTCAGGTAAGCTCCACAAAGTTGAATGTAATTATGGGGCAGGATTTTTAACTAGTATTTTGCCGTAAGGGTTTTTTTTTGGGGGGGGGGGGAGTGGAGGGCGTTTTTAGCAATTAGAAGATGTCCGTCACGCTAGCTTCTGAACTCCAGTGGGTTATAAAAAAACTGAAGTTGGAAATTAGTTGTCATCCGGTAAAACTGTATGGCTTCCTATGCAGGCAGATTTTGGGAAAAAAGGAAAAGAAAATGTGAATGGTTTCTATTTTTATTTGTCAAAATAAATGGTCTCTGATGAAGCTATAGTGTCAAGGTTCTGTTGACATTTTGTTGACTTTATTTTATCATCAGCTCGAATTAGCATGGTGTTGAAGTCACTCTCCAACTTTTGATACCTTGGATGGCTGAAAACAAAATGTTGATGCTCTAAGTGGCCATTTTTTTGATGTCTAAGGTCTGTATAGCCCAATAAGGCCATTGATATGTACTCTGTACTGACCTTTATTCTTCATGGAAATCTTAAGAGGGAAAGCATTGAACACATTAAATAGTAGTTGCTGTCATTGACATTGTGAGTGCTATGTCTATACAAAATTATTAAATAAGAGCTTATAAAGATATTGGTGATCCCAGTAGCATTTATGTTGTAGACATGATGCTGCAATCAACAATCCTTGGGGCACAAATGAGTTTAAGATTCTATTTATGATGTTAAAATTGTCTCCTCCCCTCCCCCCATATTGACTCTCAATTCCTTTGTGCAACTCCATCGCGTGCTGTGCTCGAAACTTGACGGTTTGCCTGGCACTAAATTTCTGCCTTGGGAACTGTGTAACTGTTTATACTTGTACTTTTCAACAGGCATTTCTTTGCCATTGATGTCTTCTCCATCTGTGATGTGCTAACCGTAAATTTCTCCACTCCCATTTCTTCTGTGTGGAATATGCAGTATAGGAGACTGGAGAGCAGTTGTTCATGTACTGTTCGTGCTCTTGATATGTCTCTTTGCTGACCTTTACGCAGATACAAGGAAAGTCAATGGTTGTCAAGAAAGCACTGTATGAAGTTTCAACATTGTTGCATGAGAATCCACGTAAAGAGAAAGCTTTAAATGTTGCTTTGCCTTTTAGAGCACCAGGTTTTCCTCTGGGTGGTCCTCCTGTAGGAAATATGCCACTGTCTCGTAATGCACTGTGGTCTCCACGAGATCCTGCTCATATGCCACCACCACCATGGGCGGAGGATTATGCAGGCCATCCTGGGTTCATGCCAGGGGGTTTTGATGATGGTCTGACCAGGCCTGGTGTTGAACCTTCAGGTGAGTTCTCCATAAAAATTTTGTGCTCAGCTAGCAAGATCGGTGGAGTAATTGGCAAAGGAGGCATCAATGTGAGACAGTTAGAGCAGGAAACTGGCACAAGCATCCATGTGGAAGATCCATCGGCCTCATCAGAAGAACGTATTATTCGTGTCTCCGCTTTTGAAGTCAGTCATCTGCTCTCTCTCCCTCTCTCTCTCTCTCTCTCTCTCTCTCTCTCTTCCTGCTACTGCGTGCATTAAAATAATGTCTATGCTAGAGAGGTTCTTTGTCTTTTGTCAATCGTAACTTGTGGATGTGGTCATTTTCATATAGTAAGCTCCTCTTGAAGCTTAGGAAGTTAGTAAATACCTTGTGTCAGTGTTGAATGTTGGAATTGTTTCAGACATTGCGGAACCCAAGATCACAGACCATTGATGCAATTCTTCTTCTTCAAAATAAAGTTAGTGAGGTTTCTGAGAAGGGTACAATTACTACAAGACTTCTTGTCCCCTCTAGTAAAGTTGGTTGCCTCCTTGGTCAAGGAGGTTCAATTATCAATGAGATGAGGAGGAGGACCCAGGCAGATATACGGGTTTACTCTAAGGATGAGAAGCCTGAGTTTGCTTCAGAGGATGAAGAGCTTGTGCAGGTAAGCTACAAGATATCAACCTGTTGTGAGCTTGGTCCTTTAATGATCTCCTATCATTGCAAGTGAGCATTAATATCAGGTTTTCTGAAGTGCACTTATGTCAATGGAGTTGTTATTGTGTAGGTATCTGGTAGTTTTGCAGTAGCCAAGGATGCTATGGGAGAGATAGCATCAAGACTAAGGGCAAGATGCTTGAGGGATGGAAGTACTGGAGCAGAGTCAGCTCCTCCAAGGCCAGTCCATGGATATGGTCCCCTAGGAAACTTCCCTCGAGGAGGACCTCCTATACCTGGTCCTATTGGGGTTGGTTCCTCTGTTAGTTATGATGGTGTCAAGGTAATTCCTTTCTTGCCAAACTGTTTGCTTGTTTTGTGTATCATCTTTTTGGAGCTCTTGTGTAAAGCAATGCATGGACTCTGCTCCTCCATCCAAACAAGAGAGGATGGGGGGAAAAAACCTTTTTTTGGGGGGGGGGGGATCTCTTCACATGAACAAAAATAGCAATTTATGTTATTGATACGTTTCCAAAATTTTAAGTATAATCAAATTGAGAATATCTAATCACATTCGACAGGTGGAAATGCCTGTTCCTCTGTTTTGGAAATTGTAGTTCCTAAGTAGAAAAGAATGATTTCTTTCTCCATGCATGTTGACTTTAGTTCTATGCTTTAGTAAATACTCAATTATTTGTGGTCTATTTTGATCTAGATATAAGTATCATGTAGAGGTTTATCATTTTGTTATGGTTAGAGGATCTAGGTGGCTATGGTTTCAAAATGGTATCTGGCTGGCAAACAGTTCGTGTGGTTTGTGTGAATTTTTGGGTCTTATCAGAATAGGTTGGTGGAATAATAAGCTAAAAAGGGTTATGTTCTACCTGCTATTTGTTCAATTAGGTATCAAGAAGATGCTGTCAACGCTTGTCCAAAAGTTTTGAGTTTAATGTCAGATGAGTCAATTTCGGTTTGACTTAACATCATTTTGCGGTAACTCAGGTCTGGATCAGATTGGATAATTGGGTCCCAGGGAATTTGCTTGGTCTAATGAAGTTCAAATTGAACCAATAAGTGGCTTCTTTATCAGATCTCCGTCCTGCATCTCTTAATTGAATTACCAGGCTCTAGGTCTCCTAGAAGACATTTCAATGGCACAGTGAAAAAAAAGCAGCACTTATCACCTAGAGGCAACTCTTTTACCATCTCAATGTTTGATGGGCAATTACTATGCATTATGAAAGCTAAGAGATCTTTCTACCATTTTCTCTAGTGTTGCCAAAGAAAAAGTTGGAGGATTTAGATTTGTCCTATTAGTATGGGACTCCTTCATATTTGGCAAGATTAGAGTATTCAGATCTGCATCAAGTTGAACTGCAAGCATTCTATAACTTGATATGAGATTAATTTATTTCTGAAATGGCATTGCCTAGGAGGGGAAAAAAGAATGCAAAAAGAACTGCTGGCTATGATACTCGGTCTCCATCAGACTTCTTTCGTCACTTTTTTTTCACATTTATAGTTGGGATCCTCATGAGTCCAGTCAAAGGAAAAAGTTCATAACTACAATAAGGGTTTTTGATGAGGATTTGTCAGATTTACCTTCCTAATTCTCTTCATAACATAATGAGAAAATGTCCTTTCTGGAAAAAATTGAAAAGTGTGTTATTGGATTTCCTGGAAAAGCCTATTAGATTGCCAAGTGTAAGGTTGTGTGTATTTGGACATTCTTCTTAAGCCTTGGTTTGGTCGGTTCGACACTGGTCAAGATCCTGCTGGTCATTTATTTTGTGGGGAATTTATTTATTTTTATATAAACAACTATTTCATTGGCTGGTATCCTAGTTGATAATAATTGGCAATAATATCAGAACATGATCTTAAATGTTGCCGGTGTCACGAGTCTGACGAGCCTGTCAATGGCCTTGTGAGGATGAGGCTGTTGTCATGACTTTTGTATTTGGGAGAAAAGAGGGAGAGATGACACAGTAGAGGAAGAATTCGGAAAGGACGAGACAGAGGAATTCTTCCGGGTACGGTTTGGCTCCTGTAAATATAGTTTCACACCTGTCCTACCTCCTCCGTTCGTTTGCCGACTCCAACCCTATTATTGTAGCTTAAATAGCCTTTACCTATATAACCGCTAATGCGGTTCAGATAGATTGTGATTCTTGCTCTTGTTGGATGAGTTGAGATCTTGAGTTAATTTTTTATTTCCAGATGAAATATGACGCTTACTGCATGAAGCCGTGAAAAATAAGATTAAATGTCTCCACGTGTATGTGTGTATACAGCTCTCTTACCTTCTATGATTTTGCAGCCTTTGATTATTTACTGACCCTTTCCTTGCATATTCCAAGGGCATAGTCGATGATTATCAACCTTCTAGGTATCCAATCCAGCCAGGTGCCTCTAGGTAGTATCTCATAATGGCTCATACCTGTTTACAACTAATAGTTATGGTTTTGATATTACTTGCTAATGGCTGTCCCCCTGCCCCCCCTCTCTCTCGTGGTTGCACCTGTACAGGTACCAAATTCCGAACAGCCCTGTTGAGGTTCGTTACCCAAGCAGTGGAATTGGTTCTACTCGAGGAGGGACCTATTCTGATACTCCTGAGGTATGTGCTTACCAAAAGCTTTTGTTAGTCTGTTGCGCATTCTGTTACATTGTGGACTGTAGTTGCCTACGTCAACATGGTGGTATATAACTGTCTTATAACTATTAGGACTACAATGGTTGCTGACCAATTTAGTCACCCTGGTTATCAATCAAATTCTTGGTTCACGCTAAACTTTTTTTTTGGGGGGGGGGGGGGGGTTGAGAGACGCACACAATAGCAAACCCGTGGGTGTGTGAACACACATAAGTAATAATATCAGTATATTTAGGTATTCCATTCATTAGGAGATTTTTTGGAAGTGATTTGATTTGATGAAGACAAGCTATGACTCATCTAAGACCTACAATAAATGAACAAGATGTGATAGGTATGTTTGCATTGTCAATAAGAATCATAGAGGTTCCAGTTTTTCCATATAAGATGGTAGAGGGTTCAATTTGTGTTGTCCTGTGAACTGGGTATCTGTTCGCTCTTGTGGCCGATTTTGATTGTGTATGACCAGTTGCTACGAAGGGATAATCTGCTGAGTGATCAGTAGGGTGTAGTAATTGTGAGTTAGTGTGGCAATATTGATCCATTATGATGCTGGCAGTTGTGATAATATTTTATAAATGCTCTTGCGTTGGGAGTGATACAATGTGTGAATTGTTGCCGTTGGGCAGAAATATTTTCTGCCACTAAAGCTTTCATGGAGTTATGATGCTGGGATTTGGAAAACTTAATTCTATGGTGAACAATCTTTTTTTTTTTTTAATTAGGAAAAGAATAAATATACAACATTAACAAAAGGCTGGATACAAAATTAGCATCCTACAAAAGGCTATACACATTCCATATGCACACTATCCATAAAATCTGAGAGATTAAGAGAAGAGTAAGAAAAGATCCCTTTGTCCCAAAAATAGAGAGACTTGATGAAATAATTTTTAAAACATTGAAGCGGCATCTCCACACTCTCAAAGACTTCTATTTCTTTCACGCCAAATGCTCCAAAAAATTGCATGAGGAAATAATCTGACATTCTTCTTTTTCGGTTTCCTACCAAAAAAGCATTCACATGCATAGAGGTGATCCGAAATAGAATTGAACATAGCCAAGAAACTCCTAATTAACTAAAGGGTAGATCCCAAAGAGCTCTTGCAAAAGGACAATGAAGCAATAAGTGGTTCACCGATTCTGCTGTAACCTTGCATAACGGGCACCGGTTTACCAAGATCTTACCCCTCTTTTGCAAATTATCGTAAGTCAAAATACTGTCATGGGCAGCCTCCCAAACCCCAAAAAAACACTCTAAATAGAGCCAGAGATTTCCAAATAATCTTCCATGGAAAATGCATTTCCAATATTCGATGCAAAGGTGAAGAAGGTACAGAGGCAAGCCTCATATAATAAGGCTTCACTGTGAAGCTCCCTTTAGGATTGAGATCCCATCTGACTGAATCAAGAGAGGATTGCCCGATAAGAATCCCATTCAGCTTAATGAGCAAGCTTATTAGGGAGACATCATCCACTAAGGCACACGAATAAAAATAGGTGACCAAATGCACGACTCAGATGCTAGAATTGGAAAAAGCTGATCCGACACGATTAATGACTTGAAACCGACACGAAGTTAAGTGGGTTTGGGTATAAATTTTCGACCCGTTTAATTAAATAGGTTGACACGTTCAATTCGTTTAATTAAATGGGTTAGGTTAGGTCGAGATTCTCGACACGAAAAAGTACCTATTTAACCCGTTTATATTAAATGAGTTAAATAAGCCAACTCATTTTTCCATTTTTTATTCATCTATTTACTTTTTATTAGATAATTAAGAATATAAAAATTTTTAGAAATTGTGAATTATGACGAATTTGGGAAATTTCAAAGAGTAATTATTTAACGTGATATGTAAACTTAATTTTTAACACTGTAATTGCATATTAATTGAGAATATTAAATGCGTGAATAGTTAATTAAGCGATTGAATTTGACTTGTTTTTCTTAAATGGGTTAAGCGAGTCAACCCGTTTAAAAATTAAATGGGTACAGGTCAAGATCTTTCAACACGTTTAATAAACGGGTTGGGTTCAGGTTGAGGAATTATCAACCCGTTTAAGTTCGACACGAACACGAATCCGATCCGATATGACCTATTACCCAACTCTATCAGATACAGTGTCATAATATGCAGCCATAGTAGCTTCTTTATTCTCCGCAAGAGCATAAAGAGAAGGGAAAATGTCCCTCAAAGGAACACCTTCACATCAACGGTCATGCCAAAACAAAATGGTAGAGCCAGAGGCCACCTCAAAAGAAAGATGAGGAAAAAATCTATCCCATCCTTTATAAATAAATCTCCAAAGGCTTACTTCATAAGGACCATTAGGTCTAGAGGGAAACCACCCAAGCCTCTAATCACCATACTTGGTACAAATCACCCTCATCCAAAGGTTGGTTTTCTCATTCATGAATCTCCTTAGCCACTTACCAAGCGAAGCCTCATTAAAGAGCGTCAGGTTTCTAACTCCCAACCCTCTTCTTGACGTGGAAAGTTTAACAATATCCCATCTCACTAAATGATACTTGAAATCAGCACCGAAAGAGCCCCAAAGGAATTTCCTTTAAATGGCTTCCAACTTGGCCGCCACCGACACCGGGATCGGAAAAAGAGATGGGAGTAAGTGGGAATGTTAGAAAGAACGCTTCGGATGAGAGTGAGTCTACCACCCTTATAAAGATAGTTAGCTCTCTATCCAGAGAGCTTTTTTTCAATTCTTTCCACTACAGGCTCCCAGATAGATTTATCTTTGAATTTTGCTCCAAGAAGGAGACCAAGATAGTAGGTAGGAAAAGAATCCACGGTGCATCCTACCATACTCGCTAGTAATGGGATATTATCCACCTGGTCCACCGGGCAAAATAGAGCTTTTAGCCAAGTTAACCCGTAGACTAGACACTGCCTCAAACCAAATAAGAATACAACGCATGTTTACCATCTGCTCACAATCATTGTCACAAAAAATGATTGTATAATCATTGCCACAAAAAATGATTGTATCATCAGTAAAGAGAAGATGGGATACATTAATTGTAGTTGAGTTCCTTCGGCCCACTGAAAACCTAGATAGGAGACCTGCTGAAGTAGTTGCAAGCAACATCCTGGTGAAAACCTCCATGACCAACAAAAACAGAAGAGGAGAGATCGTATCCCCTTGGAAGGCTTCTAGAAGTCGAGAAAAAAATCTGTATGAGAACCATTGACAAGTATTGCAAAGGAAGTCGAAGAGACGCATTGTCGAATCCAAGTGATCCATGTCTTCCCGAATCCCATTCTACTCAAGACATAAATCAAAAACTCTCAATTGGCATGGTCATAGGCCTTTTTAATGTCCAACTTGTAGACAACTCCCGGTATTTCCGATTTGATTTTAAAATCAATAAGCTCATTTGCAATGAGTACGGCATTCTGATGTCCCCCTACAAAGGCATTCTGATTCTCAAAGATAAGAGACCCTATAACACCTCTCAATCTTTGGGCTAAAACTTTAGAAAGAAGCTTGTAAATGCATCCGATCAAACTGATCGGTCAGTAGTCTCAAATATCTTATGCATTGGCTTTCTTAGGAATCAACCCAATGAAAGTAGCATTGAGGCTTACCATAAATTTTCCAGTGTGGTAAAACTCTGAAAACATCTTTAAAACATCACTGCTAAGAGTGTCCCAATTCGCTTGGAGGAAAGCCATAATTATACCATCTGGGCCTGGAGATTTATCGCCACAACAATCATAAAGAGCTTTAAAAATTTTCTCCTCTGAGAACTCCAACTGAAGCCCCTCTCTAGCAGAGACCGATAAAGAAGGCATCATCGAGTTGTCAACCTTTGGTCTCCAAGATTCAGACTCAGTAAAGAGGGATTTGTAGAACCTATGGATGGAAGACTTCATCTCGTCCTAATTCTCAAAACGGTTTTCATCCACAATCACAAAAGACATAGAGTTGAATTTCCTACGAAAATTAGCTACTCTATGAAAAAATTTTGTATTTCGATCACTAACTCTAAGCTATAGTGCCCTCGACTTTTGCGTCCAGAATATCTCATGCATAAGAATGACTTTTGCTAGCTCATCTCTGTTAGCTTTTCTCTGCTCCAATTCCTCATTAGAAAGACCAGAACTTTCCTCCTTCCGGTCAAGTTGGTTAATAGAATCCATGAGGATGTACTTTCTAATCTTGATATCCCCAAAGTCCTCTCTATTCCATTTCTTGATTTCTACTTTGATCACCTTCAATTTCTTCGCAACTACGAAATTAGCATATCCCTCAACGCGAGCCTCTTACCACCACCTTTTAATAAGATCACCTTCAATTTCTCCCCCTCTGGAACGTCCCATTTTCTTAGCAAATAGGGAAATGATCTGAAAGAGGTCTAGGCAGCCTCTTTTGAATTGCGTCGATAAAATGTTTCTCCCAATCCAAGGAGATAAGAATACGGTCAAGTCTTGAACTAGTTGAAACCTCGCCACCTCTAGACCAAGTAAAATCAGCCCCTTGTAAAGGAAGATCAGCCAGAGCACAACTTTTGATAAAGCTATATAATTCCTCCATAGAATTAGAGGGGCTTAAACCTGAGCTCCTTTCGTGAGGGTATAAGATCTCATTGAAATCTCCTCCTACACACCAAGGGCCAGACCACTTTTCCTTAATAAGACGGAGTTCTTCCCAAAATCTCAATTTATCAGTCCTAGAGTGAGGGCCATACACACATGTGAAAGCCCAAGTGAAACCACTCTCGACCGTTTGAAGAATGCAAGTGATCGAGAAATCACCACAAAAAGAAGATACCAAGTGGTACACACTCTTGTCCTACATTACAAGGACACCCCCTGACAAACCTACTGCATTAAGAGCTGCAAAATCAACAGAGTGATAACCCCAAAAAGAGCGAATATCAGAAGGTGAAACGGCCTTCATTTTTGTCTCTTGAAGACACACAAAGTCACCTTTCCAGTCTCTCAAAAAACTTTTGTGCAAAACTTTCTTGTCGCGGTCATTAATACTCCTCAGATTCCAAGAAAACAATCTAAATATAAGGCACCAACATCCCACGCATCGAGGCATTAGCTCTGTCATAGTTCACTTCGAATTCAAGTCTTCGCAACTCTCTGTCTTCTAGTTGGTGGAGGCGTTCTAACCACATTTTGTTTAGGCAAACTATTATTTCTTTCAATTCTTAGCAGAAGCTGTATCACCTCAGTCTCATGTCCTGAAACGGCCACACCAATACAGGATGCAACGCCTTTGAGTTTAGAGGCTACCCATTTAGAGACCTTCTCAGAATCCACATTCTGACCATCCCACACATCCTCAATGGAAAAAGACTCATTGGAATTTTGAAGAAAAGAGAAATCAACTGCAAGAGGGGCTACACAAATCTTCCAAATCTGACGGGGACCCAACGGAGATCAAGGGCCAATTAGACCCTGCAACATTATCCTTAGAACCGCCTGTAGAATTTCGGGATCCTACACTCAGGGAAAGTGTATCCCTTACAACATCTTGAGGCAAATCACAGGGAACACTACCATACAAGCCTACCCCTAATTGAAGAGAACTTCCCGCGGAAAATAGAGAAGATAAAGTGGGATGGTCACCATGACCCCTGAACCAAGGAAGACTCACTGGAGAAGATAGGGCCAAGCGAGGAGGAGAAACGGGGGGAACAGAATTAGAGAACAGATTCACAGCAAAGCCCTTCGATGAACCTGAGACTGCAACAGAATGGTTCTTAGCCCAAGCAGTATTAATATCATTGGAAAGCTGACCATTGATTTCTGCCTCAAACCTCGCAGTATCATACGAAGTAACTCTAGCCGGAGAAAAGGAGTCCAACTGGGCATTAAGGAGTGAAGCAAGGAGTGCATCTCCAGTAGCTTCAACCCCACCCAAGTCCTCATTGTCTGAGGGGTTTCCCGCATTGTCCCTCAATCTTAAGCCAAGGGAACGATTTCAACGAGTATAAACATGAGTACTCTTAGGACAAGAGACATCCTAGGCTCTCCTGGTTCGTCCTTCTATTCCCAGAAGACAAACCCCCTCCTTTGCACCTCCAACGGCTCAGTATGATCAAGAGTAATACCCAAATCATTCACCTCCTTGTCTCTCTTCACAACTGAAGAAGATACCGTATCAGCATAAGACCGAAGAAATGAAGCTGGTTCTCCCTTGAATCCGCACTTGGGACAACACCCAGGAGGGGGAGGAGGAATGACGGGATCAACCAAAGAGGATGATGGTTTAGAGGGTGAAGTTCTCGGCTGAACTGAAGGATCTAATGAGTAAGGCCGACTATTTCAGCAATGAAGCCAAAAATTTTGAACCAGCCCCATTCATTTCAGCCTGCAGGGAAAATAACAAAGGAACGTTTGCCATCAATGATCACTGATAGTTGCAAGTACTTTCCAGCGCGATTACTCCTGGAATCCAACATAAAATTTCTTGATCCTAGTCTCATTTGATTGCACCAATTTGTAGACTTAGATTTTCGAAACCTAGCCCAAGCCCTTAACGGCCATGAAACCACTTCCTCAGGCAACAAGATGGAGAACCTTCTCTCCTGCCATTCTCAGATATTTTCAAAATATCCTCTTTAGTACCCACCACGCTCAAATCAAATGACTTGCTTTCAATAGCCAAGAACTTCTTACAGCCCCCTCTCATACTCCCTGGCCACTACAACCACAGAAAAAGTCATCCAAAGAAGCCTCCCGGAGGCAGACCAAAAAAAAAAAAACCACAAAACAGCACCGGCATCCCAATTGGACAAGCTACTACTGGAAACCCTAAAAACGGTGATCTGGAGGAAAATCAGAGGTGAACAAATTTCCCGGCGACTTTCCGATCACCGGAAAGGTCGCTGGCGGCAGAGCTTCCAGTGGGAGCAGTTCCGGCGAGGACAGAAGATGCCCGCGACCACCCTGACAGAGGACGATGGAGGAAGCAGCCCACCAATAAGAGGAAATCTGGAAAAAAAGCATTTTCTGTTTTAGTAGGAAGTATTTTCGGAATAAGCTGCTTCACTCAAGGAATATTTGGGTTGAGATATGGAATTAATATGAAAACATGGAATTAACCATGACATAGCATTTGTATTAGACCATAGTGCGTCCATTAAAATGATGTATGTATTGGGCAAATGTTTTCAGGCTGAACAACTTTCCGTTCCTGAACTCTCCATTTTGCCTCCTGTACTGATGGTAAGACATGATACTCCATGGATGGGACATGAGATGTACGTAGGACATGTATCCAACCAGAAACCTCTAAAAAGTAGCGGGGATGGTTTTTTTTAATTTAATTTTATGTCATCCATTTCCTTCGTCGTTCATTGTTTTTTAGTACTTTTTGTATCAATCGTAACTAAATTCGGTTTTCAGTCTTAAGTTTTAAATACGGAAATATTCTAGAGCAGTTAATTTCAAATCGCAGCTTTCACATACAAAATGATGCGTCTTTGCATCTCTGAATTTTGGACAGTGTTCCTGTGTCCTAAAGTTAGAATTTTGATGAGTTAGGAAAATGGGATCCGTTCTTGTGTCTGACGCCCAATACCCCTGTTCATGTAACATAGGACTTGAGCTGCTAGGAGACAGGTGAAATCCTATGGTGGTAGGGTTAGCATAGTCCTGTTAACAGGTACATTGACAGCATTCCTAGTCACATCACTTACATGTATCATCAATACCTTGCCACTAGATGTTTTTTTCTTGGAATGAGAGTGTTGGGGCTCATGACTCCTGCAATGGAATTTGAATGCTTTCTAGTGTGTTTGGATCATGTCCCTCCTGGAATTGCATATTTGCAGCTGTTGCTCAAGTTATGCACAAGAAAGTGACCCAAACTTCTTAGAAGATTAATAAATCATCGAAACTATGTTGTGATCTCAGGTTGCTGCAATGTCATGTGTGCTTTTCATATGAATATCACTCGAAATTCGTACCTTCAGAGTCCTGCCTAGCACCTTTTTTTGGGAGGGAGAAGGGGTAGGGGCTGCGGGGATGTATTATGAATTCATACAATAATTGCATGGAGTGTGTTGTAAATGTGATAGATACGATAATTGAATGAATAAAGAAATAAACTGATATTGCGCTGAGTGTAATGACGGTATTGGCTAATACGCTTGGTAAAGGGTAGTAGCGGTCTTTGCTTAAAGAGCGGGCTTTTGTGGAAGCGTTCACTGTGGAACTGTGACAATGCTACCATTCCGTGGCCTATTGGTGGGTTTTTGTTTTTTTGTAATCCCATTTTTTTACGAACCACACTTTGGGACGACTAAGATTCTGTCCTGTAAAAAGTGAAGTCCAGCCCTTCCAAAAGAAATTGTTCTGGGATACAAAGGTATAGAAGTTTAGATATGGGCCTGTGGTTCTTGACCATAGTTACCGAATTCGCTCCTACCTGCATGTACCACGCTCCAGGTCCCGTGTTCCCAATCTATTTGTGAGCGCACCAATTCGCCATGAGTCGTGAACCAATTTGTGCGATGGAGCGTTCTGATTCTGATGGGTTGTAGAATTCCCCAAAATCAAGGAAAGCAATACACGATGGAGGGAAGATGAAGGAGAAGTGCGAGGCATACAAGTATGACACACATGTCAAATGCTCAAATTAGCTAGTTGGATGGCTGATGAAGTCGCTCAAGGAGGAGGAATGGGAGTAGAAGACGAAGGAGAAATGGCTGTCGTTCTCTTTCTCTCTCCAGCAGCTGAGGCTGCATCACACTAAGGGGTCTAGGGATTTCTTTTCAAAAGGTTACAATATTAGGGTTGACTAAGGGTCACAACCCCCGCCCCCCCCAATTTTTAACAGAAAGTGTAATGGGCGTTCATACAAGGCCCTAATTCTCTTTATAAACGTGGGCTGAGACTTCTTTTTTTGGGCTTATAGTAATAGGGTCTTATAAATTTTTTCCTTCTCTAACAATCCCATGATTTTTGTTGATGCCTATAGCACCACACCCTGAAAAAAATAAAATAAAGGACCCGACATATCGGAATTCGGATTATCTCCTAAGTGGCGAATTGCTTATTCGAAACCGTCCTGCGTACCGAGTTGTACCGCGATCTGAGTAACTATGTTCTTAATAGATTGGTTTGTCGACTGTCTCGTGTTTCCTGAAGAATGAAGAACAGTGGGCCACCCTGTTATATCATAGCTGCTGTGGTTAGGGGGAATTCTATGGTTCAAACTCCGAACCTTCCGTCTCCTGAATCCTGCCTGCAGATGTTTGGTTTCATAATAGTATTAACTGAGAAATTGAGTGGAATGTGTACATTCATCGGGTTTGTGGAGGTGTTTTTTGTGCTCACTCGTTGTACGAGGTCGAGTGGGGGCAATTCCCAAGAAAGAAGTTGGCAAGTATGGATTTCCATCTTGCCCTTTTTCACCCAAAAATTTTTAAAAAATTTTACCCCCCCCCACTTTACCTTGCATTGCTGGGGCTGGATGTGGCAGCTTATGCATGCCATATGGAATTAATTGCATTGGATTAGGCACATAAATCTCCCAAATGTCTTTGCTTTTCCATTGGTTAGATTGCTTACATTTGAATCTGTTTCATGTTTCATACTGCTGGTGGTGTGTTCACTTGAGGGCAATGTTCACGGGGTTGAAGTTGTATATGCTCCGTTTTTAATCACTTTCAGCTACTTCAGCCGGGTTTTTACTTACTTTCAGCTGCTTCATCCAACTTGTTAATTGTTTTTTCTGCTTTTAACAGGTTGGTTTGCATTTCCATTTGCCAGTCTTGATCAAATTGGAAGTCTTTGGATCTGTTTACCTTATGGCTCTCACATTTGACATAGTGAAGTTGGTGAAGAGATGGCTAGTATTGTTAGTCTGTTGCTATTTTAGAGTAGCACTGTTTGGTAGTTGGAGTGGATTCAATTCTCTAGAACTAAAAAAAATTAACTGAGCATATTGGTCTTCCTTATTTTGTATCAAATGACTTTTTAAAAGCATGCTGTTTTCTTCTGTGTCAAGCGTTACTGAAGTTGTTCTTTTATCCAGGCTCATGGCCCCAGAATGACGCTTCCGGATCCTTATCTTGGTCGCCCAGAACCGATGATTGAGACCCGCAGTGGTTCTGATCACTTCCCTGCTGTGCCGAGTATGCACTATGAATATGGTGGCCAAAATCATCGCCCAAATCCCTATCCTAACCCGAATGGACCAGGCTCTTACCCCAGTGGGAATCCAGCTCCACCGCAGGTGCCATACCAAAGTCCTTATCAGAACCCTTACCCGCCCCAATATCAACAGAGCACCGCACAACCGAGCCCTTACAAGAACATGAATGTGCAACATAATCCATACCAGAGCGTCACATCACATAGCACGTACCAATACTAGTCTGATCTCGAGCTTTTTTATACCGTTAGCTAAGTTTCTTAGCTTGGTAGCAGTATTATTATGAGGGGAAGTTGGTTGAGCAACCATGGTGGTTCAGACGCTGAGTCTATCTGCACCTTGTTATTCAGGAGGAAAAAAAAAAGAAAAGGAAAAACAAAGATGCTTTATGGTTAATAGGCTTTTGCTCTTCTTTGCTCTTTGTTTTATCTGTTTTTTTGGGGTCTTTTTTTTTTCGGGTTTTTTTTTTGGGTTTTTTTTTTTTTTTGGGGGGGGGGTGTTCATCACCTTATGATAAATTAATGTTTCTTTCTGAGCCGGGAAGCTGTAACATCATGTAATTTTAGCTTACTACCGATACTTATACTAGTTTTTCGATGTTGCTGCTTCTGTGAAGCTGATGAGATCTGTTGATCCCGTTGATTTCAAAACTCGAAGAATTCCTATGAGGCTACTTGGTTAGCGGGAACCCATATTGGGAGTGCATATTCTGAATTAAAACGAATGTGGTGCAGGGTTGACCATAGATTAGCAACATGTGGTAATCTGTTCATCTGCTTTGTGGGAAATGATCTTTCTTACCGGAAAGAATGCCTGGAATAGTCAACTGTATTAATAAGTTTTGCAACAGGGCATTGCAGTTGGTATTTGGTGTATGCCTCCACTGTTTCAGGTGGAGTCTTCAGGACACATTTCTCCCCAAAAAGTGCCCACAGTTTCGGTTTTGTGTGTGTGCATGTGTTTTTTTTTTTTGGGGGGGGGGGGGGGGGGGGGAGGGGGCGTGTGGTACCTTAATAAAATCCAAATCGTAAGAGATTTGGCAGTCACCCTCACAACTTAAGTGGGCCCTTGGCAGGTGATTGACAAGCTTGTTTTCCTCGTGGAAATCTCAATTTTCCAGCCATGTCTAATCATTTCATAAAAATTCCACTCTATCGAACTTCCTTCCACTATCCTTCCAGAAAAATCTCCTTCATTTCAGAAAAACTCCCAACTCTCCAATTTACAGTGGATGAGAATCTCCCCATGATGGGGATGTTCTAAGGTGTGATAAAGTTTGATTTTAGCCTAGTTTGACCGTCGCTTGCCGTATAAGTTTAGGGCATATGGTGGTGTATCAGTTTATAAGGTGTGGAAACGGATGAAAATACGAAGTTTGTGTTTTTCACGCGATCATAATTTATTATTGAAATGGTTTAGCTGCTAGTCAAATTTCCCAAGTCCGATCTGGGGAAGTTATGTAAGGTCTTTTGTAAAATTATCTCACATGAAAACAAAAATAAGTCATATGCAAGACAATCTCACATTAGGCATATTGTGGATGCTTTTATGGTTATTTTCAACAGAAATTGGGGTGATTAAAAGTTCATTTAAAGGTGACTGTTGTAAAGGTTACTACTACATAAATTAATAGTCACATATGAATTAAAAAGTCATCCTAAAGCACATAATTAGTCATCACAACACATCAAAAAAGTCTCCTCTGAAGGAGTCAATTTCATAACAACTCTTATATGAGATGGCCTTACCGGTCTCTTATTTGATGAGACAAAACGCAAGACAAATCTATTATATGTTGTTTTGACTCAAATAGTAGCGGCATGTGACACGTCCTCCTGAATGACAAGGTAGGTGTTGGGACAATGGCATTCAGTATCTTCTGCCTCAGACATTGATCTCTACTAGGGTGGGCAATGGAGCAGGTTGGGTCGGATAGGATTGGGGCCAATCCGTTTATAAAGTAGACCGGGTCGGGCCATGGTTGGCCCGTTAATCATTTGGGCCGAGTTAGACCTTTTGTGCAAATAACCAGGTTGGGTTGGGTCGGCCCATGAGGGACTCGCTTTTGGCCCGTTTTAAAATGGAACAAATTTGCACAAAAAACTACGTATAATATTTATTGTTATGTATAAAGTGTTGGTAATAAGCTCAACTATTGAAACATGTAAAATAGTGCATCAAGTAGGATTTAAAAAAATAATAAGTTACTAAACGAACCGTTAATGGGTCCATCCAATCCGCTCTATTAATATGCCTTACTGGGTCGGCCCATTATTTACCTGGTTCGTTATTAACCTGACTCTTTATTAGCCCTATTTTAAATGAGTCTACCTGCTTAATTCGATAGGTACCCGATTCATTGCCCACCTCTAAATTCTCTACGTATATCAGCCTCACAATTTGGGTAGACTAAAGTCACTGGCAAATTGCAATGTACTAAGAACATCAAATATGGACGGACGTCTATTCTTACTCCTGACAAGAAAACGATAAATATCATTCAAAATCCACTACCTGTGGTCTCGCTAATAATCAGAATGAATCCGTTCCATTGAAGACCTGTCAAGCTGTGATTTGGGCAATGGCGGCTCATCAATTGAGTTTCATTTTAGGCTTACCACGTATAACTAAAATAAAAAGGGAAGATACCTTTTTCTTTTTTTTGAAAAAAATATTTTGTTGGGTGAAGAAAGCATTTTGATTTTGATCACATTGGGTATTTGGGTTGGTGGGCAGCCTCAAAAATCCATGACAAAAGCATAGACGAGATTGTACAAATCGGGTACGTTACGGCCTCTCACTTCCAATGTGCTTGTTTTGTTGATGTGATGTATATCAATTATGCAAGTGTGAAGTTAACAAGATTTTTGCTTATCACTTAGGTTAAACTTTTCCGAAGAGTCTTAAGGAGGGTCGCATTCAATATTTACAGTTCTTTATGACTTCTTACAATTATACTGAATCGTTTAGTATGCAATTTGGGAAAGCAGCTAACACGCATTTAGGTTTGGACATTAATGAATTTTCCTCCTTGAACGTTACAAGTTCCATTACACTACCCCTAAAACAGGGCCCTAATGAGATGGCAAAATTTTCCGACGAAATTGACGACAACAACGACAATAATGATAAGAAGCATTATGACTATGTGCACGCTGTACTTGCGCATAAATATAATTACAAGATTTCACGACTTGAGTAACTAATTACCGGAAAGGGAAAGTGTCGACAGTCATAATTATGAATTCACAACTGAAACAGGTCCATTTAATTTCTACATGTGCGATGATATGATCACTCATTTATACCTAGTACCACCACCACTCCTCAATGGTTTATGCATATAAACCCACCAATTTTAGATCAACTTGAGCACTTATTTCATTATATAACAGATTTAACTTTTTTTTTCAGATTTTTGGGTTGTTGTTTACTTTAATTTCCTGTAGTGGATCCAAAAAGAAAAAGTAAAATGAAATATGATTTTTTATTCTCAAAATGCTGGACAGTTAATTCAAGGCTGAACAAACACTTTTTGTAGCTTATTTTGGCTGTTTATATTATCAAATATAATGGTCAAGAAAAGGTTTAAAAAACTTGAAATTACTACTTATATGATTAAATGTGTACCTTTCTATTCAGAGAGTCCTTACTTTAAGAAGTTTATAGTTAAACACATTTTCTACAGATTTTGCCTTGAGATAGGTTCCTTGATGGAGCGGGGGTGAGAACAAAACATGTTGGAAATGTTTGTAGTGGGACCAAACATCAATACTTCAAGCTTTTTCTGGTAACTATCTGCGGCTCGAAAAGGGGTCGGAACGTTACACCCGGCCAACATGTTAGATTCGAAATTGCACCAAGTTCTGATCCATAGATTCGAAATACAATATAATAACTGAAGCACCTAGATCGAAGCCCAATAGAGAGTTGGTCCCAGCAACTAGCTAGCGATCCGTCTTTATGTATAATTTCGCTTTCAGCATATTTATAATCATCACAATTCACAAACCCAGCTAGCTAATTAAGGCTTAATTATTGGAACTAATTAAACCATAATGCCGCACAGGTCACCAGACCACTTGCTTTGTGGCTCCCAATTTGCCATTTGGAAGCATAAACTTAAACATGGCTAACTATAATTATTCTCAAGATTTTCTCTAATTGGCATGGTGTATATATCATGGCCTTTTGAAGGCTAGAGCTAGCAAGATTTATTTATTATTATTATTTTTTTTTACTTTTATCTGTAATTGATAAAGTCCTTCAACCTTATCATTTCTTAATTATCTGTCCCTTTCATTTAATCCCTAATGAATTAGTTACTGCTGAAAAATCATATTGTTGTGCCATGATTCTCAAGTATATAATGGAAAACTTATGTATATTTTCTTCATAACAATCTTGCACTCTGGCACATATCATATATGTGCTAGCCTTATCATAAATCCCATTGGGTTGAACTTTTGAAGTGAAAATGCTGGATAGGCTCGGAGCCTACAGTAATATATCTATGAAGTATATTGTACTAACAGATGACAATAGGAGCTATACCTATTACACTATGAAGCATACTTTGATGAGACGATCTTATTTGAAGGATGTTTTCAAACAGTTAATTTAAGGATAATACTTTCAAAGCTATTTTACCGCAAACTATTCAAAATAACTTTGGAAACTCTAAAAGATAATCATTACAAAGGTTATCTTAATGTCTTGTTTAATGTAACCCTTAGTGCTATTCCAATATTGGATAAGGTTGAATCGATCCGAGGAGGCTACATTTATTTTGACTTAAAATTTGAGTTGTAGAATTTTGGGGAAAAACATGTAGACTAGAAGACATCACTGCCTGTTGATTTTTGGTACTGATGATTAACACATATATATATTCTGGTCTTGGCAAATCCCATTGAAATTTGAGTGGGTTATTAAGGAAAATCTGTCTATTTGAGGGCAGTGGCCAATTGGAATTTGGAGAGCAAAAGTGTTTTCTTTCTATGCTAGAAGATGTAGTACTTTTGTATAGATTTTTTAAACCTGATGATTTTTGTGAACTTTTGATGATTTAAAAAAAGAATTTGAAAAAATAACGTTGAAATTTGCTG
Organism: Carnegiea gigantea; assembly: GCA_029747015.1. NCBI lineage: Eukaryota > Viridiplantae > Streptophyta > Magnoliopsida > Caryophyllales > Cactaceae > Carnegiea > Carnegiea gigantea. The sequence continues at coordinate 685,916 of JAKOGI010000140.1, forward strand.
TTGAGGATTGAATTTGATGAAATTTGTAGGTAGTGATGATTTATATTATTCACTCGATATGTTTAGATTTTTAGATTGCACAATTGAAAGTAACTTAAAATTTTTTTGTAGTAGAAGTTTGATCTTTTGCAAAGAGAAAGAAAAGGCGTTCCACATAGAAGCTACGGCTGTGTTCGGCAACAGCATTTTGGGTAGTGTTTAGTGTTTTGACCAAGTCAATACACTAATTAGTTAATTTTTAGTGTTCGGTAAATTAGTATTTTAACTAGTATTTCAAGTAACGTTAGCACTTTGAGCAGTGTTTTTAAAAAGCTCATAGTATTAACGTTTGACATTTAAAAGCATCGTTTCATATTTTTTAACCAAAAAATATCCTGTAAAAATTTTATCTTTGGAAATTATCTACATCCTTTTATGTCAATTTACATTAATCAACTAGCTTAACAACTAAATTTACCGAACACATTCTTTTAGCCGCTCATCTAAACAGCTATCTGCTAACAGCTAAATTAGAAACGCTATGTGTTATCTAAACAACTATCTGTTACCTGAACCGCTATCCGCTACTTAAACAGCTAATTTGGCTGAACAGAGCCTAAAGCGGGAGATGGTAGTGTTTATAGTCAATTAGTACTCTCTATTATCATGACTGGGCATATTGATGTTTTAGGCCAGTGGTTTGTGTGCTGCCTACACCACCACTATTGTTCATGCTTCAAGGAGATAAGCTTGGTTATTAATTTTTTTTTTGTTTGATTTATATATTTGCATCACATTGAAGTCTGTCATTAAGGATTAGATTTAATGAACCTTTTTTTTTTTTTTTTTGGGTGCATAGAGAAGCTTTTGTAGATATCAATTTATCTTAATCATTCAATTTGTTTTGATTATTTGATTGAACTTCTTGTTTGCCTCACTTGCTTAGTGGAGCATCTTATGGACATGCTATAATTTAGTTGTGTTTAATCATAGGCATTGAGAATCCTCTTGATCATTCTTTATTTTTGGTCGGATCAAGTGATAGGCTTGATAATAATGATCCTATAAAATTAATCGATATAGAGACATCTAACTTCTTATGTGCAGAAAATTAGTAAAAATAGCGAATTTTAATTAAAAATTCATAAAAAAGACAAAAAAATATCCTTATTACACTTCTTGACATTCCTTACAAAATAGGCCAATAATGGGGTCTCTTTACATCAAGATTCAAGAGGCCAGCCTTCAAATTGTGAACACCCAATAAATAAATAATTAAAAAAAAAGATAAGAAAAGAAAGAAAAAAAGAAAGAAAGAAAGAGCCTCTGGTAACAATCAGCCGCCAAGTGTCTTAATTAACAATTCCATACTGCGGCCTGCAAAAATGGGCGCACGAGGGTTCTTAATTAACAATGCCATACTTTACCGGCACGTAATTAAACAATGCTTAACTACGTATTTCTATGTACTTAATTGCCTCTAATTAATTACACATTGGGGCCCAATTCATAGATCCTGTGATTAATTAATAATCATTTCCACATTTACTAATTATTATAATATGATATCAACTGAAAAATACGTAAATCATGCACCTCTGTCCGCTGTTGCCTCCCCACTCGCCCACTTTCTCCTCCGCCATTATGCAAGACTCGCAGTTTTTTTTAATGATTTTGGAGAAGAAATCTCTGGCCATTTTCAATTTTTCTTAGGAGTGTTTATTATTCGATTCGGAATTGGATCGGACTGAAGATCTGTCAAAATCGGACCGGACCGAGTCCATTCGATCCGGTTCACGGTCCATGAATTTTTCATGTTCGATCCTCGATCCGGTCTGGTCTAGTTCACCGATCCATCGGTCCGGACCCAGAATCGAATAAAAAAATTGTGGGCTATCAAGGGTCTGTTCTATTTCGCGATAAGATACAGTTGTAAACTGTAAGAAAATGTAAGAAGCTGTAAGGATAGATGCAAGAAGTTGTTGAATTATTGAAGAGTTATATAGTATAATTTGTGACAATTATGATATATTAGTCATATTTACGACTAAAATTTGTAATCATCAATAAACAAAATATTTCTTAATATAATTGAAACGAAATATATTTGTTTTATAAAGAATGTTTTGGATGAGAAGCAATAATATTGAAATAATAAATTAAACTTATTGAAAATAAACCATTAACTAAGTTAGTCACATAACAATAAAATATATTAAATTCCATAAATTTTGTCAAGAAAATTTCGTACACTTGACCACTACTTAAACCATTAACCAAGTTAGTTACCAAAAATTTTATCAGAATACATGGAACATCTTGGCTATGGTATCATTTGACATGATGATCACCTACTTAAACGTCGGTTGGGAGGGGAGTGTTCATGACATGACAGTTTAACGAGATAGTATGCTTCAACCTAAGTTCAATTTTCCTCATCCCCCTCTAGGTACACGAGGATATGTTCTTCATATATTCCTTGATGACTCTCATTTGTCATATACAACTCTAATTATTTCACATAATTGTTTAGGAAAATGCTATTTGGTTGACTCAACATATTCAAATACTCTTGGATATTTAGCTCCGTACATAGGAAAGGAAACTCGTTGTCGTATCCCACAGTATAGAAAATATGATCTACCTAAAGGAGTGAAGAAATAGTCCAACTATCAGCACTCATCGTTACGAACAATAGTAGAGACAACCTTTGGAGTCTTGAAGGGGAGATGAAAAATATTGGCCGATAGAATGCCGCAAATGAGACAGGAGCAGCAACTTCAGATAATTGTTTCTTGTTGTACTTTGCACAATTTTATTATTATGCATAACAAGCGCATATCAATCTCAGTAAGGGAACCAAATTTAGAATGACCACCAAATGTTCAATTGTATAATGATAGTAACAAAATTGTCATAGATAAATTTAGGGATGAAATAGCTGTAACACTTTCGTCACATGTAGTTTGACAGTTTTCATATATGCTTTAGACTCAAACATGAACAAAAGTTTTGTATTATAATTTTAAAAGTATGGTTACGTATTCCGTCTATAATGACATATATTATTCATGTCAAAACTCAAATATAATTTACGTCGTTATATTATGTTTTTATATTTATGTAAATGTTGTATTCATAAGATGTTTACAAATTTTGTATATTGGTAGTATAATTAAAAAAGTATATATATTTCTATAATTAAAATAAATGAATGTTATAGAAAATCTATATGAGATGTAAGAAGATATAAGGAGATACAAGGAGATGTAAGAAGATGTAAGGATATGTAAAAAGATATAAGAAAATGTAAGGATTATGTTAAAGATGTAAGCTCTTAACTAAATTCTTAAAAATACAAATAGAATAGGGCCCAAGTCAGTTAGTAAAGTAGCCCATATATACTTAAAATTGGAATTTTTGATTTGCTTTTTGTTGGCTATCCCAACCTCCCAACCTGTCTATTGCTCTTTCACCTCATTCTTTCTCTCTCCATCTAATCTCTAACTATTTTGTAGGCTCATGTATGCTTGTAAGGGCTTATTTTTTAATGAAGTTTTAATCTCAAATAAACTTTTAATTTTTGACTACAACTGAATGGCCTCAAAATCGTACTTCTATATATTCTATTTTAATTTATGTTGTTTAATCCATAAAAGTTGAAAACTTGAAATCCCCTAATCAATTTGATTTGTTTAGTCTGATCCGGTCCAGTCCAAATTTTTTCGATCCGGTCCCAGTTCGGGATTAGTTTGATTCGGTAAGATTACCAATCAATGTTCTTCTTCTTATTCGGTCTTGGGTCCAAATCGGTCCGGTCCTAGTTTGCACTGATGAACACCCCTAAGAATTAGTATAATGAGTAATTTTAGTTGACTCTTCAATTGGGAGATTAACCAATCTTTTATTTGTGAGAGTTGTGTTTTTCTCTCCAATTGCGAGAGTTTATTTCATGCTTGTTTGTTGCTTTTTTTGTGTGACTTCGTGAATCTAAAGAGGACGGATCCGATATACCTGTTGAGGTGGTTGCTCAATGGATTCCGACCATTCAATTATAATCTTCTTTGTTGGAAGAGTATCTCACTCAAGAGAGCTACATTAGATAAACATATTAATTTTGATCAAGATATTATCGCAAATCTATGGTTCTCTTCCCAGGCTGTACTAGGAAACAACAAAAGTGGAAAGACAGGCGATCGATGGATTTCAAGTTAGTATTTTTGATTTTGAGATCTGATTCTATTATTCAAGATTCTATTTATTTTGATCCAGTATACATTATAAGTGCTGATTGTATTTAGTTTAGTTCGTATGACAAATTATGCTTAATCAATGAAGTGTTCGTTTTCTTTGCCACCAAAAAAAAAAAAAAACCTAAACATACGTATTTTCAGATGTGCTCAACACAATTTAGGGCCTTCAAATGCATGACTACATTTAATTTAATAAAATTTATAAAGTTTATGATAAGACGTTTAATAATATTAAAGGAAATTATGTTATATTTTTAAGAACATCATGAATTGACTTAGTTAAACTTTTAACCTAAAAGTTGATTCACTTGAACCTTAAATCTTTGATCTAAAAAAATTAACAACTCAAAGTAAAAATCCTAATAAATTGGTCAAACACTAAACAATTAAATTACTTCTATGTGGTATCACTCCAGGAAGTCAGTGCTGTTAATTCTTTGCCTGAATTGTGTTGAGCATATTTGAAAATATGCATTTTTAATTAATTCATATCATATTATGATATATTTGTGAATTGGATTAATTTGCGATAATGTTATAAGATAATGCGTCTTACAACAACAACAACAACAACAACAACAACTCCCAGTGTGGGTCTTGCTTTCGCGGGATCTGGGGAGATCCAGCTGTAGGCAACCTTACCTCTATCGGTATTCCTACCCATAGAGAGGTTGATTCCTTAAGACCCACAAAACAGTTTTGTGAAAAAGGTTTATAGAGAAAACGATTGCAAACCAATTACCAAAGAGGAGAAAAGGGTCCGGAGAGCAAATAAACAAGGAGCGGGGGCATACCTCAACAAACTAGGGGCACTTGAAGACGTCACAACCCAAAAAAGCACGACCTGCAGACCAGCACACCAAAACCCTACCCGCCCCACCCCCACCGAAGCTACTGCCACCTACGGAGCCTGACCCCTACAGGCAAAGACCTTAATCCTATCCCGCCACAGCCTCCTATCTTGAGTCATGTCCTCCGTCAGACCGACAACTCTCAGGTCCTCTCTAACCATTTTCTCTAGACACTTCTTCGGTCTACCCCTCCCTCTCTTTCCACCGGGGGGATCGATCATCTCACACCTCCGCACTGGGGCGGCCACACTTCTCCTCTTTACGTGGCCGAACCATCTGAGCCTCGATTCCCCCATCTTTTCCTCTATGGGGGCCACTTCAGCTAAGTTTCTGATTACTCCATTCCTAATTCTGTCCCATCTCGTAAAACCACACATCCACCTGACCATTCTCATCTCCAATGCCCCCCTTTGGACCTGCGTCTTTTTTAGAGGCCAACACTCCGATCCATAGAGAACAGCCGGTCTAACTACCATCCTATATACTTTGCCTTTCAATCCTAGGGGCACTCTCTTGTCACACAGCACCCCTGACACTGACTTCCACTTTTGCCAATCCACTCTTATCCGCTGGCTAATATCCTCGTTAATGTCCCCATTCTGCTAGATGATCAAGCCCAGATATTTAAATTTAGCGACCTTTGGTATCACCCTCCCATCCAGTGTGATTTCTCCCCCCTCTCTATCCTTCCACTGAAACAACAATGGAGGTATTCCGTTTTTGATCTACTTAACCGAAAACCCCTAGCTTCCAGCGTATGCCTCCAACTCTCCAACCTGTCATTCACCCCCTACCTGGTCACATCGATAAGAACGATGTCATTTGCAAATAACATGCACCAAGGCACCTCGTCCTGGATTCCTCTAGTGAGTTCACCCAGAACTAATGAGAAAAGAAACGGGCTTAAGGCGGAGCCCTGATGCAGGCCTATACTAACCGCAAAGTCATTGGAGACCCCTTCCGGTGTCCTAACATGCGTCCGCCCTCCCTCGTACATATCCTTGATTACACGGATGTACGCGGGCGACACCCTTTTCTCTTCCAAACACATCCACAATACCTCTCTCGGGACTCTATCATACGCTTTCTCCAGGTCAATGAACATCATATGGAGATCCACCTTTGTATCCCTGAACAAGCCCATGAGCCCTCTGAGGAGGTAGATCGCCTCAATGGTCGACCTGCCTGATATGAAACCAAATTAGTTCTCTGAAATCTCTACCTCCCCTCGTAACCTTCTCTCAATCACCCTCTCCCATAGCTTCATAGTGTGACTGAGCAGATTGATGCCCCTAAAGTTATTACAATCTTGGATATCCCCTTTGTTTTTGTACAGTGGGATGACTGTGCTGGCCCTCCACTCTCTGGGCATCTTGGCGATCCTGAAAATAACATTGAACAGCTCCGTAAGCCACTCTAGACCTACCTCCCCCATAAACTTTCAAACTTCCACTGGTATCTAGTCCGGGCCCACTGCCTTCCCATTCGCCATCTTCTTCAAGGCCTCCCTGATCTCCTCCTTTGCTATATGGTCGCTCGCTCGCTGATCGCTACACTCTCCGCCCCTACTACAGTCGACTCGCACCCCTTCCCCATTAAGGAGTTTAGCAAAGAACCTTTGCCATCTCTCCTTAATTTCAACATCCTCAGTCAACACCTTACCCTCTTCGTACTTGATGCACCTTACCACTCCCAAATAACTAGTCTTCCTTTCCCTCGCCCTAGCCAGTTTAAAAACCTCCTTCTCCCCTTCCTTCGTCCCCAATCTATGGTACAGTCTATCAAACGCCTGGCTCTTTACTACTGCCACCACCTTTCTGGCTACCTTCTTGGCCGCCTTGTATCCAATCTTCTTTTGCTCCCTCTCTTCCTCCGAACTGCTGCTCATGAACTCCGCATAAGCCTCTTTTTTTTTTACCTTGACTTTCTCCTTTACCTCTTCGTTCCACCACCAAGCGCCCTCCATCCTGTTGCCGCCTCCCCTGGAAAGACCTAGGGTTTCCTTAGCCGACCTTCGGATGCAATCCGTCACAGCCTCCCACATCGAATCGGCGTCTTCTGTCCTCCTCCAAGCTCTCTCCTCGGCTGTTCTTTCTGCTATTAACCCCGCCTTCTCCTTCGTGAGGGCCACCACTTAATTCTGAGTTCTCCGGCTCTCCTCTTCGACTTTTTAGGATACTTGAACTCTGCATCTAAAACCAGCAACTTGTGTTGAGTGCCCAAAAACTCGCTGGGAATCACTTTGCAGTCCTTACACGATCTTCGATTTTCCTTCCTCGTTAGGAAGAAGTCAATCTGGGTCCTATAAGAGCTGCTCTTAAAGGTCACTAGGTGGTCCTCGTTCTTCTTGAAAAAGGAGTTGGCCACCAACAAATCAAAGGCCACCGCAAAGTCCAGTACAGAGACCCCTCCCGTGTTTCTCTCTCCGAAACCGAAGCCCCCGTGGACCTCGTCATATCCCGCTGCCTCCGCGCCGATATGACTGTTAAAGTCTCCTCCTATGAACAGTTTCTCGCTCCGAGGGACCTCTTGGGTGACCTGATCTAGATCCTCCCAAAAGAGTTTCTTGGTTTCCTCCGACAGGCCAACTTGGGGCGCATACACACTCACCACGTTCACGAAAACTGAACCCACCAAAATTTTAATGGCCATAATCCGATCGCTCTTACGCCTCACTTCGACCGCCTGGTCCGTCAAATCCTTCTCCACCAGGATGCCAACTCCGTTCTTCGCCTTGGTTGGCCCCGAGTACCAAAGTTTGTATCCATCAATCTCTCTAACTTTAGCCCCAACCCACTTCGTCTCCTGGACGCACACTATACTAATCTTACGCCTACGCAAAGATTTGACTAATTCTATCGGCTTATCCATGGGAAACCCAATATTTCAGGACGCTAGGTGTATCTTCTGTAGCCCTAAATCCCTCCTAGCCCCAAAACTCCCCGGAGGACAGGCTGAAACAGCTGCATGGCTCACCACAGACGCAGACGCCGACGCCTACGATGCTAGCGAACACCATAGAGATCTACAAACTAAAAGACACCCGAGAAAGCCACAACCACCACCAACTATAACAAACTACAACCAGCTAACAACAACTACAACTATAACAAACTAGCAATACAGTAATAAATTATCTAAATAGTAATAATAAAAATAATGCTAAAAATAATAATTAAACTACCAACCTAATGAAAAAGAATAGTAACAATATATAACAAAATAAAAGACGTAAATCAAACACTAGGTTAGAAAGCAACAAAAAAGACCAAAAAGCAAACCTAAAAAATCAGGCGAACAGTAGGGAGAAATTAAAGAAGTACAGCCAAAGCAAATCAAAGCTACGGAAACACAGGCCACTTTGACTTAAACCAATTTGGGAGTTAAAAAAAAAAAAAGCTGACCTGGTTCCTTCCTAACTTGCCTTACCGCAAACCAGCTCTCGGGCAGAGCACTCAACGGTCAAGCTCCCGAATCCTCAGACCCAGGTCACACCACCGGCAGTTAGGTATCCTACACGGACTGAGTTGCCGGAAGGTGCTGTATTCACGGCTTGGAGAAGCAGAACAGAGCAGCGCTTACAGAGAGAGAGAGAGCAGAGCCAATACTATCGATCAAAATTTCACCCAACTGATGAACACGATTCAACCCAACTGAATTGAGCTTTTGTGATAAGATAATGCGTCTTAGTGACATTAAATTCATTGATGTGCGGTTCACTGATACACGGTTCATAAACCAGTGCGATGTAGTGGATCAGATTGGATAATTGGGTCCCAGGGAATTTGCTTGGTCTGATGAAATTCAAATTGAACCAATGAGTGGGAGTTCTAAAATTAAAAAGCCCTTGAACTTTTGGTTAATGTAACAAAATGCACCTCAACTTTAAAAATGAGGTAAATAACCCTTGATTTAATTGAGTTATTTTATTAATTTTATTTTTTTATGTTAATTGATGATTTGGCTTACCTAAAATATGACATGGCAAGATTTAGAAAGAAAAAAGCCATATGAGCATGTTATTTGTCCAAAAAAGTTACATAGTCTACTTTAGACAATTATATTCAGTGATAAAATATAGGACAAATTAAAACCGTACAGAACATATGAAAATATTCAGGCTAAACATTATTGTATTCTAGTGATTCGTATTTGAAATGTAGAATTAAGTCAACTACTTCCGTCAATTTATAACATAACTTTTTAGTTTTTTTAATTTAATTAATAAATTCACAATTTCATCATACATGAGTTAGGAAAATATTATAGTAATTAAATTATCATAAAGATATATGGGTTTTTCTTTTTCTTTTTTCTATAAAATTCATAGACTTGCTTGAAACAAATTGAGGATTTCATTCCTATCAATCGAGCATATTGCACCATCGCATCACCTTTTTGTTGTCTATTTTTTTTTAACTCCCTTATTTCTTGATAATTTTCCCACCTTTCTCGAAAAATTACTAAAATGCTTTTTTTGGAAGAAAAATGCTTGTGTTTATATAAGATTAATTAAAAATAAATTTCATATGAAAATTTAAAAAAGTCGTATGCTACGCTCTAGAAATTAGGTTCATACATAGTTGATTGTTCCCCCTCCTTCTATATAAAGATAATTATATATATTAATTTTGCATTTTATACATGCCCCCAATATGATTTGATTTGAAAATACGTAAAGCAATTTTTGAACAATTCATATTAGCTGTTAAAATGTTTCTAACTATAAGTTAAATTGTCAAGCTAAATAAGATTATGAGATTGAAATGAAAGACTTCGATTTACCTAGATGAACTTTTGAGCTGGTTTTTCTATTAAGAGGGGAAGGAAAAAAAAAATTGCTTTATTTATTGTTGGCCTCACCACAATGTATGAAAAAATATGATACATTATATTGTTCGATTGTAAGACCTTTTTTGAGGGTACAATCAGAAAAACCAAAGATAATATTTAATTTGATTGTCTTTCAGAAATAAAAAAATTATATTTAACACAATATAAATTAAATTAAGCGACATCATTTGAACATGTCATGTCATTTTTTAAATTTGCCACATCATTTATTAATAAAAAGAAATAAGACTGGATAATAAAGTCAAGGGGGATTTGCCTCATTTTTAGAACTCCAATAAGTGGCTTCTTTATCAGATCTCCGTCCTACATCTCTTAATTGAATTATCAGGCTTTAGGTCTCCTAGAAGACATTTCAATAGCACAGTGAAAAAAAAGCAGCACTTATCACCTAGAGGCAGCTCTTTTACCAGCTCAATGTTTGATGGGCAATTAGTATGCATTATGAAAGCTAAGAGATCTGTCTACCGTTTTCTCTAGTGTTGCCAAAGAAAAAGTTGGAGGATTTAGATTTGTCCTATTAGTATGGGACTCATTCATGTTTGGCAAGATTGGAGTATTCATATCTGCATCAAGTTGAACTGCAAGCATTCGATAACTTGATATGAGATTAATTTATTTCCGAAACGGCATTGCCTAGCAGGGGAAAAAAGAATGCAGAAAGAACTGTTAGCTATGATACTCGGTCTCCATCAGACTTCTTTCGTCACTCTTGTTTCACATTTGTAGTTGGGATCGTCATGAGTCCAGTCAAAGGAAAAAGTACGTAACTACAATAAGGGTTTTTGATGAGGATTTGTCAGATTTACCTTCCTGATTCTCTTCATAACATAATGAGAAAATGTCCTTTCTGGAAAAAAGTGAAAAATGTGTTATTGGATTTCCTGGAAAAGCCTATCAGATTGCCAAGGGTAAGGTTGTGTGCATCTGGACATTCTTCTTAAGCCTTGGTTTGGTCGGTTCGACACTGGTCAAGATCCTGCTGGTCATTTATTTTGTGGGGAATTTATTTATTTTTATATAAACAACTATTTCATTGGCTGGTATCCTGGTTGATAATAATTGGCAATAATATCAGAACATGATCTTAAATGCTGTGGGTGTCACGAGTCTGACGAACCTGTCAATGGCCTTGGGAGGATGAGGCTGTTGTCATGACTTTTGCATTTGGGAGAAAAGAGGGAGAGACGACACAGTAGAGGAAGAATTCGGAAAGGACGAGACAGAGGAATTCTTCCGGGTACGGTTTAGCTCCTGTAAATATAGTTTCACACCTGTCCTGCCTCCTCTGTTCGCTTGCCGACTCCAACCCTATTATTGTAGCTTAAATAGCCTTTACCTATATAACTGCTAATGCGGTCCTGATAGATTGTGATTCTTGTTCTTGTTGGATGAGTTGAGATCTTGCTTTAATTTTTTCCCCTCCGGATGAAATGTGACGCTTACTGCATGAGGCCATGAAAAATAAGATTAAATGTCTCCACGTCTATGTGTGTATACAGCTCTCTTAGCTTCTATGATTATGCAGCCGTTGATTATTTACTGACCCTTTCCTTGCTTATTCCAAGGGCATAGTCGATGATTATCAATCTTCTAGGTATCCAATCCAGCCAGGTGCCTCTAGGTAGTATCTCATAATGGCTCATACCTGTTTACAACTAATAGTTATGGTTTTGATATTACTTGCTAATGGCTGTCCCCCTGCCCCCCCTCTCTCTCTCGTGGTTGCACCTGTCCAGGTACCAAATTCTGAACAGCCCTGTTGAGGCTCGTCACCCAAGCAGTGGAATTGGTTCTACTCGAGGAGGGACCTATTCTGATACTCCTGAGGTATGTGCTTACCAAAAGCTTTTGTTAGTCTGTTGCGCATTCTGTTACATTGTGGACTGTAGTTGCCTACGTCAACATGGTGGTATATAACTGTCTTATAACTATTAGGACTACAATGGTTGCTGACCAATTTAGTCACCCTGGTTATCAATCAAATTCTTGGTTCACGCTAAACTTTTTTTTTGGGGGGGGGGGGGGGGTTGAGAGACGCACACAATAGCAAACCCGTGGGTGTGTGAACACACATAAGTAATAATATCAGTATATTTAGGTATTCCATTCATTAGGAGATTTTTTGGAAGTGATTTGATTTGATGAAGACAAGCTATGACTCATCTAAGACCTACAATAAATGAACAAGATGTGATAGGTATGTTTGCATTGTCAATAAGAATCATAGAGGTTCCAGTTTTTCCATATAAGATGGTAGAGGGTTCAATTTGTGTTGTCCTGTGAACCGGGTATCTGTTCGCCCTTGTGGCCAATTTTGACTGTGTATGACCAGTTGCTACGAAGGGATAATCTGCTGAGTGATCAGTAGGGTGTAGTAATTGTGAGGTAGTGTGGAAATATTGATCCATTATGATGCTGGCAGTTGCGATAATATTTTATAAATGCTCTTGCGTTGGGAGTGATACAATGCGTGAATTGTTGCCGTTGGGCAGAAATATTTTCTGCCACTAAAGCTTTCATGGAGTTATGAAGTTGGGATTTGGAAAACTTAATTCTATGGTGAACAATCTTTATGCAGCCTTGACAGCATTTATTGGGAATCTTTAGTGAGTTGTGTATTGTTGATTCATTTTCTGTTTCAGTAGGAAGTATTTTCGGAATAAGCTGCTTCGCTCAAGGAATATTTGGGTTGAGAGATGGAATTGATCTGAAAACATGGAATTAATCATGACACGGCATTTGTATTAGACCATAGTGCGTCCATTAAAATGATGTATGTATTGGGCAAATGTTTTCAGGCTGAACAACTTTCCATACCTGAACTCTCCATTTTGCCTCCTGTACTGATGGTAGACATGATACTCCATGGATAGGACATGAGATGTACGTACGACATGTATCCAACCAGAAACCTCTAAAACGTAGCGGGGATGGTTTTTTTAATTTAATTTTATGTCATCCATTTACTCCGTCGTTCATTGTTTTTTAGTACTTTTTGTATCAATTGTAATTAAATTTGGTTTTCAATCTTAAGTTTTAAATACGGAAATATTCTAGAACAATTAATTTCAAATCGCAGCTTTCACATACAAAATGATGCGTCCTTGCATCTCTGAATTTTGGACAGTATTTCCGTGTCCTAAAGTTAGAACTTTGATGAGTTAGGAAAATGGGATCTTGTTCTTGTATCTGACACCCAATACCCCAGTTCATGTAACATAGGACTTGAGCTGCTAGGAGACAGGTGAAATCCTATGGTGGTAGGCTTAGCATAGTCCTGTTAGCTAGTCACATCACTTACATGTATCTGTAGAAGGCAAAAAATTATACGACGAATCGGGTGATGCCACGTGTAAAAAAAAAAAAGACCAATTGCAAATTGCCATTAAATGTGGCTAAAATCCAGCAAATTAAAAGCTTCCACGTGTCATTGATATTGCAAAAAATAGTAATTATTTCTCTTTTAAAATTAAGGGAATAATTACTAAGATATAGGCCTAGGCCCAACGTCCAACTCAAACCCTAGCCTTTAAGCCTATAAGTACATGTCATCCCTCCTCATTTTGGAGGGACCTCAGCATTCAGCATCCTACAAGCTCCAGAACTTAGACTGCAGATGACATCCAGCTACTAAGCAGCAAGGATCAAAGTCAGCAAGCTCAACATCTTCTGCAACCTCAAAATGAAGTTTACTTCAGAGTTCTTCATCCAGTTCATCGATTGTGATCAAGCATCCTCGCCCTCGCATTGATTAATCTGACCAACTACATTCAACATTGAGCATTTGCAAAATTCAGAGCTTAGACAGTAAGGAGCATTAAGCTACCAAGTGAGAAGGATCAAGATTTGCAGAACTTCAGATGCTACAAGTAGTCACTTGCAGATCAAAATTAAGAACAGTCTTTAGAGCTCTTCAGTTGATTTGCATTAACTGAGATCCAGCATCACGCCCTCGGAACACTCAAGTCATTAGGAGATAGAATCAGAGGATTACCTCATTATATTAAATTCAGAGATGGTACCCATATACCACATCAATACAAAAATTCAATTTGTTTTTGAATTTTCTGTCTAATTTATTTTAGGAATGAAATTTGTGTTTACAAATTTGGCACGCTCGGTGGAACATCTCTACCTCTTATCTCTTTCTTCATGTAAACAAGTTCTAAACTCCTTTAAAGAAGAAATGGCCCCCCAAAACGCCATTCTTCAATCCTCGAAAAGGGAGAATATCAAATCTACATCTGAAGGATCTGCAAATGCTAGTATTGTTTACATCAATCGAAGCGCCAAGGTGATGACTAGGAGCATGACCAAAGCTGTTGCCTTCATCACCTCAAAGGAACAAGTCGTGGCTCCAACTTTGCAGTCATGCAAAACTCAAAAAATTGGCTTCAACTTGCCTTTTGATAGAGTCAATCAAACTGCTTGTCTCCCTAATTTGAAGCTAAAGCCTCTTACTGGCTTCAATATTAGGAAGACTTTACCTCGTGGAATGGATGAATTCCAAACCTACATCTGTCCTACCTTTCTGCCTTTCGTTGCAGAGGATGACAACTATGATGATAGTGATTCTTCAGCAATATCTCTAAGGGATTTGCATTTCTCCCAATCAGAGACTGAGTCTTCGAACACAGTCGTCATGCCAGTCATCGTGATAGAGGCTATAAACTTAGAAGAACAACTGACAGACATGAAGGCGAAACTCGATAAGCTCTCAAAGGAAAGCCCAGAAAAGGATGCCCAAATTAAGTGTCACGGCGAGCAGATTGCTAAGCTGATGAAGAAGCTGGAAAAGAAATCCTTTGAAGTTTCCAACAAAGGTTCAGGCGCTGAAGATTCTGATAAAGAGTCTAATCACAATGAAGAATCTGACGATGAGCGCAAGGCAAAGAAGGATCGCTCTTTAGACTCGATGTCTATTGAGCAGATTCAAAACTTAATAGCAAATGTAGTCAAAGCCCATCTAGAAGGAGGTTCTCATAAAACTCATTGTTACAGCAAGCTTTATACAAAAAGGATTGATGCACTGTGGATGCCTCAGGGATTCCAACCTCCAAAATTTCATCAATTTGATGGCAAAGGGGACCCGAAGCAGCATATAGTGCACTTCATCCAGACTTGCAATAATGCTGGCACAAGTGACGACCTTTTAATGAAGCAATTCGTGCGATCTCTTAAAGGTCTTGCGTTTGACTGTTACACAGACCTTGCTTCTGCATCCATTGATAGTTGGGGGCAAATGGAAAATGAATTCTTAAATCGCTTCTATAGTGCATGCCGCGTGGTCAGCATAAGTGAGTTGACTAACACTAGGCAAGGGGATAAAGAGCCAGTCATAGACTATATCAATCGTTGGTGTACCCTCTCAGTGAAGTGCAAGGATCACTTCCCGGAATCTTCTGCTGTTGATATGTGTGCCCAAGAGATGGATTGGGATATACTTTATGCCTCACAAGCAAACAAGCCCAAAACATTCCAAGAACTGGCAACACGAGCGCATGATATGGAGCTTACAATTGCCTACTATGGAAGACAGCTCAATGAATCAGTGGCATCGTCAAGAAATGAAATCTCCGTGCTTAGAAACTCCCAAGAGAAAAAATGTCCTTATTCTGAGTCTGATGCGCCATAAATGCTTGACAAACTTCTTGAGAAAGGACTTATGGAACTTCCAGAGTCATGTCGTCCTGAAGAAATTGGAAGAACTAATGATCCCAAATATTGCAACTATCATAGGATCATCAGTCATCCTACAGAGAAGTGCAAAGCATTCAGAAGACAAGTCCTGCAACTCGTAAAAGAAGAAAAACTCACATTAGATGAAGAAGATGCCAAAGAATCTGATTGATCGTCAATTAAGATCAAATTGAAAACTTTGGAAGAAAGCGACCCAAAATTGGCGGTTAGGGGGCAAACTTCCAAGTAAGCCTCTATAAACTTCTAAGTCATTAAAGAACTTACAGTTCAAGTCACTCCTTGTAGAGACTTGGAGACTCTCAAGTTACTTATATTAGACTTTCAAGTCGTCCAAGCTCTATGACTTCTAAGTCATCTTCGACAAACACCTATGTCATCGAACTCTCTAACTCTGAAGTCAACCATGCGGGACTCTAAAGTCAACTCTGCATTCAAAATTATCAAATGTCGAAGACTTCCAAGTCAAAACTAGCGGACTTTCAAGTCACTACTAGCAGACTCCCAAGTCACCAAACTCTAAGAATTCTAAGTTAGTCCTTATAGGCTTCTGAGTTGCTAAACTCTAAGACATCCTAAGTCAAACTTTTAAGACTCCTAAGTCATCAAATTTCGTAGACTCCTAAATCATCAAACTCTCAACTACCAAGTCGGCAAACTCTCATAGACTACCAAGTTATCAAAGTTTCAGGCTCCTAAGTCAGCAAAGTAAGAGACTATCAAGTCAGTCAAATTCAAGACTCCTGAATCATCAAATCTTATCAACTCCCAAATTATCACATTAAAAGATCTTCAAGTCATTTGTATTAAACTTTTAAGTCAACAAACTCCAAGACTTCCAAATCAACATAACTATATGCTTGGTGAAGACTTCCAAGTCACTCCTAAAGATTGCCAAGTTACAAAAAAGGTTTGACTCTCAAGTCACCCTTCAGACTTTCAAGTACAAACTTCTGGACTCTCAAGTCAGCACAGACTATCAAGTCACCTATAGGATGCTCAAGCCATCAAAATCAAGGACTTCCAAGTCGTCTAAAGACTATCAAGTCGATAAAATTATAAACTTTGAAGTGAATTCAACGACTCTCAAGTCATCAACATCGTAGACTCTCAAGTCATGAACGACGTAAGCTCTCAAAAAATTAAAACTCACAAATCAAACAGAGTTGTTGACTCTCAAGTTATCGAAGACTTTTAAGTCAATCTTATAGACCCTCGTGTCATCGATGTAACAGACTCTTAAGCCTTCAAAGTGAAGGGCATCAAAGTAAGAGAACATCAAGTCAGCAAAATTCAGGACTCTTAACTCATCAAGTCATGAAGACTCTCAAGTCGTAAAACTATCGGACTTCTAAGTCTCCAAATCTCGTGGACTGCCAAGTCGATTTTTTTTAAAAGTTGTTTCTTCAAGATTTCTAAGTTAACAAAATTGTTGACTCCCAAGTCACTAAATCTACTCTAAAGTCGTTAGGTTCAAGACTCTCAGCTATCAAAATAAAAGACTATCAAGTCAGTTTATCAAAGACTTTGTGGACACCTTCAAGTTGGGGTTAACATTAAGATCGAATCCTCCTTTGCATTAGAGATATAGATGTTTTCCTTCAAATTGGCGACCTTTTCCTTCAAGTCGGGCACTGACAATTTGTAAAGTCAAGCTTTCGGTGTCTGATCAGAAGGGTCATGTATTTCTTGTCTGACTGGAAGAGTCGAGCATTTGTTTATTTGAAGAACTCAAGTCTGCACTTTCTGATTGGGGTAGTTGCGCCAGCTGTCTGAGCGGATAAGCCAAGCATTCCTTTTCTGATCGGAAGAGTCGTCTTTGCTGTCTGATGGTAGAAGTCAAGTCTCTGCTGCCAGAGTGGAGGAGTCTAAACGCTTTCGCTTTTTGATTGTAGGAGTCAAGCCGTTGTTGTCTGAACAGAGGAGTCAAATCTTCACTTTCTGATTAGAAGAGCATGTCTTGGCCATCTGATTGTAGGGGATACACCTTCATTGTCTGAATATCTTTGTTGTCTGATCGGATGAGTAATATCCTCGCTATCTGACCAGAGAAGTTCTGCCTACACTGTCTGAGTGGAGAAAGTCATGCCTTCGCAAATCTGATGGAAGAAGTCGTGATTGGAACGAAGAAATCCAAAATCGACCCCAAAGAGATTAAATGAGGGAGTCTTCTGCAAAGAATCGAATCTACAGGGAGAAACGATTCCTCAAAGTCGACCTCACTTCACGATCTAATTGAAGGAGCCGTGGCTAGAAGAAATCTAAGTTGACTCCAAAAAAAAGATTAAGTGAGGGAGTCGCCTGCGAAGAATTGAATCTACAGGGAGAAACGATTCCTCGTCTTAAAAGTCGTCCTCACTTGCGATTTAATGGGGGAGTAGGCCATCCAGTAGCTTCCTCAAAAAAAAAGGGGGGAAGCATCAATCAAAGTTCTCTAAAAAAAGGGGGAACTACAAAACAAAGAGGCCTTAAGAAAAAAGGGCCTTTTAAAAAAAAAAGTAAACGGAATATCAAAAGGCTAAAAAAAGTAAAACAAAAAATTTTTGTGAAAAAGCATTGTCAAAAAGCTCCATGTGCTCGATAACTGTGCAGAAGAGGACAAAAATATGTGAAATTACGATAAACTGTTGGTCTTGTTCAGACCAACACTCTGGAGAAACTTTGCGTTAAATTGCAGGAAAAGGACCAGGGCTTTCGCCATGGCTGCACGACAAAGAATAGCTTTGCAAAAAATTAAAAAAAGAAAAGAAAAGAAAGAGTGTGCGTAGAAGCTAGTCCACCCGAAATCAATCAATTGGAGGTGGGAGCAAAGTTGAACAAATTTGGTCTGATAATTGACACAGTACAGAGCCCAAACCCGAATTACAAAATTTCAATTCCTTCTTCCCCCACTCCTCTGTAGCTATCTCACTCACCCCAAAAGCTGAAGGATTTCTGAAAGTTTAAAGAAGGTAGAGAAACCCCCCTCAACATTCAGGGTTTACCCTGAACAAAACTACGAAGAAGAAAGAGAGTTGGATTGTACGTGATATGTTAGCCGTGCTCTTCAATCTTGCTTGCTTTTTATTGATTAATTACATTCATATATACAGCCTTAGAAGAACTAGCTACTCCCATAATTTTAAGAATGAAAGAGATTCTAGGTACTAATTATAGCAAGAAATGTCATTAAAAAATCGTGAAAATATTAACAGTATCTTCTAAAATATCCAGATATTGTAATATACCCTAATTTTCCCTGAAGCTGATGAAGACGCCCCCCAAAAAAGGGGGGAAGCGGCCCACAAAAAAAAGGGCTCCAATCTTTCAAGTTTTCGAGACTCAATCGCTTCAAACACTCAAAAATTCGTGCACGCGGCCGAATCTCGAGGGGGCATTTGTAGAAGGCAAAAAATTATATGACAAATCGAGTGATGCCACGTGTAAAAAAAAAAGACCAATCGCAAATTGCCATTAAATGTGGCTAAAATTCAGCAAGTTAAAAGCTTCCACGTATCATTGATGATACAGAAAATAGTAATTATTTCTTTTTTAAAATTAAGGGAATAATTACTAAGATATGGGCCTAGACCCAACATCCAACTCAAACCCTAGCCTTTAAGTCTAAATACTGGTCATCCCTCTTCATTTTGGAGGGGGCTCAGCATTCAGCATCCTACAAGCTCCAGAGCTCAGAGTGCAGACGACATCCAACTATCAAGCAACAAATATCAAAGTCAGCGAGTTCAACATATTTTGCAATCTCAAATTGAAGTTTACTTCAGAGTTCTTCATCTAGTTCATCGATCGTGATCAAGCAACCTCGCCCTCACATCGATTAATCTGGCCAACTACATTCAACATTGAGCATTTGCAAAATTCAGAGCTCAGACAGCAAGGAGCATCCAACTACTAAGCGAAAAGGATTAAGACTTGCAGAGTTTCAGAAGCTACAATCAGTAACTTGCAGATCAAAATCAAGAACAGTCTTTAGAGTTCTTCAGCTGATTTGCATTAACCGAGATCAAGCATCATGCCTTCGGAACACTCAAGTCATTAGGAGATCGAATCAGAGGATTATCTCATTGTATTAAATTCAGATATTGTACCCATGTGCCACATCAATACAAAAATTTAATTTGTTTCTGAATTTCCTATCTAATTTATTTTAGACACGAAATTTTGTGTTTACAGTATCATCAATAACTGATATTGCGGGGCAGGGGCAGGGGCAGGGGCAGGGGCTGCGGGGATGTCTGCATGGTGTGTGTTGTAAATGTGATAGACACGAATCATACGACAATTGAATGAATTAAGAAATAAACTGATATTGCGCTAAGTGTAATGACGGCATTGGCTAATACGCTTGGTAAAGGGTTGTAGCGGTCTTTGCTTACAGAGTGGGCTTTTGTAGAAGCGTTCACTGTGGAACTGTGACGATGCTATCATTCCGTGGCCTATTGGTGGGTTTTTGTTTTTTTTTAATAGTCCCATTTTTGCACACCAGACTTTGGGACGACTAAGATTCTGTCCTGAAAAAGTGAAGTCCAACCCTTCCAAAAGAAATTGTTCCGGGATACAAAGGTATAGAATTTTAGATATGGGCCTGTGGTTCTTGACCACAGTTACTGAATTCGCTCCTACCCGCACGTACCACGCTCCAGGTCACCTGTTCCCAATCTATTTGTGAGCGTACCAATTCGCCATGAGTCGTGAACCAATTTGTGCGATGTGAGTGTTCTGATTCTGATGGGTTGTAGAATTCCGCAAAATCAAGCAAAGCAATACACGATGGAGGGAAGATGAAAGAGAAGTGCGAGGCATACAAGTACGACACACATGTCAAATGCTCAAATTAGCTAGTTGGATGGCCGATGAAGTCGCTCAAGGAGAAGGAATGTGAGTAGAAGACGAAGGAGAAATGGCTGTCGTTTTCAAAAATTGTATGGTACATACCAATGTGCTTAGTTATGTACACACCTATATAAGAGGGTGTGTATCATACTAGAATACATATGTTTGTATCTAAGAATTTTTGAAACACGGTACACACCCTCTTATATAGGTGTGTATATAGTTAGGTATATGGGTATGTACTATAGAATTACTATTGTCGTTCTCTTTCTATCTCTTCCTCTCTCCAGCGGCTGAGGCTGCATCACACTAAGGGGTCTAGGGATTTCTTTTCAAAAGGTTACAATATTAGGGTTGACTAGGGGTCACAACCCCCCCCCCAATTTTGAACAGAAAGTGTAATGGGCGTTCATACAAGGCCCTAATTCTCTTCATAAACATGGATTGGGACTTCTTATTTTAGGCTCATAGGCCCTGTTTTATTTCGTATTTTTAAAGATTTAGCTAAGAGCTTACATCTCCTTACAGTTTCTTACATCTCCTTATATCTCCTTACAACTTCTTACATCTCCTTACAACTCCTTACATCTCCTTACAGCTCCTTACATCTCCTTACATCTTTTTACATTTCCTTACATTTGCTTACATCTCCTTACATCCCCTTACATCTTCATACATCTTCTTACACTTCATAGATTTTCTATAACAGTCATTTATTTTAGTTACAGAAATATATATATATTTTTAATGATACTACCAATATACAAAATTTATAAATATCTTATGAACACAACATTTACATAAACATAAAATATAATATAACGACGTAAATTATATTTGAGTTTCGAAATGAAATATGTATTATTATAGATGACCATACATTTATTTATATTTAAAATTATTTACTTAAAATAGGAATTTATTTGAAGAGTTGTATTCAATTTTGTCAAAAAATTTTTTTTTTTTTTGTTATACTTTGCTTATTCGATCAAACTAATGTTCATATAAAAAATATTGGACGAAATTTTATTCACGAAATTTATGGGGATTAATATATTTTATTATTATGTAATTAACTTAATTAATTGTTTATTTTTAATAAGTATATTATTTTAATATTATTATTATTTTTCATCCAAAATGTTCATTGTAAAACAAATTATACTATACAACTATTCAACCATTCAACAACTCCTTAGATTCATCCTTACAGCTCCTTACAGCTCCTTACATCTTCTTACAACTCTTTACACCTCCTTATAGCTCTTTACAGCTCTTTACAGCTCCTTACACCTCCTTACATCTATCTATCTATCTAAAATACGAAATAAAATAGGCCCATAGTAATAGGATCTTATAAATTTTTTCCTTCTCTAACAATCCCACAATTTTTGCTGATGCCTACAGCACCACACCCTGAAAAAAATAAAAATAAACCACCCGACATATCGGAGTTCGGATTATCTCCTAAGTGGCGAATTGCCTATTCGAAACCGTCCCGCGTACCGAGGTGCACTGCAATCTGGGTAACTATGTTCTTAATAGATTGGTCTGTCAACTGTCTCGTGTTTCCTGAAGAATGAAGAACAGTGGGCCACCCTGTTATATCATAGCTGCTGTGGTTAGGGGGAATTCTATGGTTCAAGCTCCGAACCTTCTGTCTCCTGAATCCTGCCTGCAGATGTTTGGGTTCATAATATTATTAACTGAAAAATTGAGTGGAATGTGTACATTCATCGGGTTTGTGGAGGTGTTTTTTGTGCTCATTCGTTGTACTGGGAATGTGGGTCTTAAGGAATCAACCTTCCTGTGCATAGGAATATCGGTAGGGATAAGATTGCCTACAACTAGATCTCCCCAGATCCCGCGAAAGCGGGACCCACACTAAAAATTGTTGTTATTGTTGTACTCGTTGTACTGGGAATCCTAGAAGGGTAAGGAGGTCGAGTGGGGGCAATTCCCAAGAGAGAAGTTGGCAAGTATGGATTTCCATCTTGCCCTTCTTCACCCAAAAATTTTTAAAAAATTTAACCCCCCCACCCCCCACTTTACCTTGCATTGGTGGGGCTGGATGTGGATTAATTGCATTAGATTAGGCACATAAATCTCCCAAATGTCTTTGCTTTCCAGGGGTTAGATTGCTTACATTTGAATCTGTACCATGTTTCATACTGGTGGTGGTGTGTTCACTTGAGGGCAATGTTCACGGGTTGAAGTTGTATATGCTCCGTTTTTAATCACTTTCAGCTACTTCAGCCGGGTTTTTAATTACTTTCAGCTGCTTCATCCAACTTGTTAATAGTTTTTTCTGCTTTTAACAGGTTGGTTTGCATTTCCATTTGCCAGTCTTGATCAAATTGGAAGTCTTTGGATCTGTTCACCTTATGGCTCTCACATTTGACATAGTGAAGTTGGTGAAGAGATGGCTAGTATTGTTAGTCTGTTGCTATTTTAGAGTAACACTGTTTGGTAGTTGGAGTGGATTCAATTTTCTAGAAGTAAAAAAATTAACTGAGCATATTGGTCTTCCCTATTTTGTGTCAAGTGACTTTTTAAAAGCATGCTGTTTTCTTCTGTGACAAAGCATTACTGAAGTTGTTCTTTTATCCTGGCTCATGGACCCAAAATGACGCTTCCGGATCCTTATCTTAGTCGCCCAGAACCGATGATTGAGACCCGCAGTGGTTCTGATCACTTCCCTGCTGTGCCGAGTATGCACTATGAATATGGTGGCCAAAATCATCGCCCAAATCCCTATCCTAACCCGAATGGACCAGGCTCTTACCCCAGTGTGAATCCAGCTCCACCGCAGGTGCCCTACCAAAGCCCTTATCAGAACCGTTACCCGCCCCCATATCAACAGAGCACCGCACAACCGAGCCCTTACAAGAACATGAATGTGCAACATAATACACTCCAGAGCATCACATCACATAGCACGTACCAATACTAGTCTGATCTTAAGCTTTTTTATACCGTTAGCTAAGCTTCTTAGCTTGGTAGCAGTATTATTATGAGGGGAAGTTGGTTGAGCAACCATGGTGGTTCAGACGCTGAGACTATCTGCACCTAGTTATTCGGGAGGAAAAAAAGAAAAGGAAAAACAAAGATGCTTTATGGTTAATAGGCTTTTGCTCTTCTTTGCCCTTTGTTTTATCTGTTTTTTTGGGGTCTTTTTTTTTTCGGGGGAGTTGGAGAGGGAGGGGGGGGAAGGGGCCATCACCTTATGATAAATTAATGTTTCCTTCTGAGCCGGGAATGTGTAACATCATGTAATCTTAGCTTACTGCCGATACTTATACTAGTTTTTCTATGTTGCTGCTTATGTGAAGCTGATGAGATCTATTGATCCCATTGATTTCAAAATGTTGGACGGGCCTAATGAGATTAGGCTCGACGGCCACTTAAGTCGCCTAGGGTAACAACCCTTGCTACCCCCTAATCTATATAAAGGGGTTTAAGGGGGTTAGCTTTGAGAGACGGTATGATGCGAAAATGAGATCTCCCATATTCTCCTACTTTTCTCTCATGGCCGAACTACCATCTATCGAGTTCTTGGGTTTAGGACGTGAAACCCTAAAGCGACTATAGTAGCCGCTTGGTATTGTCATTGGCGTGATTGGTATTCTTTATACGCGTGGACTATTACCGACAGTATATTTCCGCATCCAGGGTAATCCTATTTCTTCCTACAGTGGTATCAGAGTCTAAACTGTTCGAATTAGTCCCAATTAAAAGATTGATAAATCTGCCGAGACTGATTCGTTAAAAACATGCTAATTTTATTCGTTTAATTTGCTTAATTTTCGTGATTATGCAAACTGCTAAAATCAGAAGCATGCTTATGTTATTATGATGTTCATAACGTATTAGAAACTGCAGAGTTACTATCATGAACATATTAGAGTCTGCTAATCATGAACATGCTCATGTTATTATCAATCTCTCCAGATAGATTCATGCTAATATACTCAGATCAGTTCTTGTTAATATACGTACAAATTACATACAGATCATAGTGATTCTTCCAAAGCATGTCCATGATTAATTCAGGCCAAAGACTGTTCCTTTTCCCTGATTAGTTCAGCCGCGAAATCATGTCTACTAGTTTAACAACCCATGATTCGAATTCATGCTTAAACATGCTACAAGCATGATAGTTGGTTGATAATCGTTATTATGCATCCAGCTCAGGATTCTAAGTGCAATTCTGAACAGTCGAATTTATGAATACTTGTATGCTGCTGTTTTTGTTAAAAACCCGAATTTGAAAACCAAGAATATATGATATGTTCTGATTCATCGAATGATTAATTCGATAATTCATGAATAAAAACTAAGTTTATGGTTTTAGGCAACCAATTAAACCTAATTTTCATGATTAGTTCATGACTGTCCAGAAAGCATGTTTATTTACAATTGTGCAGTTGTTATAAGCATGTATCTATGATGATGATCGACTAAATACTCAAACCTTTAATCGAAATTTAAATCATGAAAGTGTCTGTCGTATGTAATTCTTGGTACATGCGATTGAACATGGAGTAATTTAGTCTTAGACCCACACGTTTGTTAAACCGCATACCCAAAACCCTAACCCTACTTCCTCTCTGCCAGAAACTCGACCTCGACTAAAAATTTAAATAAAAAAAGGGGAGAAAACGGAAATAAGTGCCCCGAGCCATACCCATCAGAACCGCCGTGGAGGGGTGGCGCGTGTGAGTCACGCGCCACCAACGAAGGAGATTTTGGCTATCTTTCTTCCTCCAACCGCACCCCTGATCGCCGATCTACACAACTATAGAAAAAACCCGTGAAAACTGCAGTCCTTGGAGGCGCGTGTACCCACGCGCCGCCGCCTCAGTGGCGCGTTGGACGCGTGGGTGGCACTACCAGATTCGATTTTGGCCGATCTACATGGTGATGGTGTCGGTTCTCATCGGGTTGGTGTGGATCGAAGGCTATAAGCACTTTTAGCACTAGTGGGGGCGGCGGCCAAGCATCATTTGGGTGTGATTTAGAGCCTGGGTCGACGGTTGTAGATTCCAGAACCATCATGAAATGGAAGGAGGCAGGGGTGCTGGGTGGAGCTCGGTGCTCCACAATCATGGCACTGAGGCGTTGAGAAGCAGAGAGAGGAGAGAGAGGTCAAGAGTTAGCAGGAGAGAGAAAGGGCTCGGCTGGCAGAGAAAGACCGAGACGAGAGAGAGAGTTAAAGCAAAGCCCATAAAACCCCCTTCATTTGGGTTGGATTATCAAATAAAAGAGAAGGGGAGGCCCGGTTTAGTGGGCCGTTTTTTTTTTTTGGGCCCAAATTTTTGTTTTTTGAACCGTTTTCTTTTTGGGCTGGTTTGCTTCTTGTCATATTTCAATGATATGGGTCAGGCTATTTTCGACTATTTTGGATCGAATTATTTTTCAGTCATTATTCTTTAATTATTATCATTAGTCATGGCATGATTTTTAATTGAATTATAATGATGCTCAAGTTGATAGGGTTTCATATAGTTAATTCATTCGTTGAATTAAGGTTTCGAAATCCCGAATGCGTGAATTCGTTATAAAACATAATATGTTTAATGTCATATACAAATCTGTTTTGTATATGTATCATTGATATTTTCTTGACCGAATAACTTGTTATTACTCCATTTGGTTAACGTTATGTGAATTTATTTCATATATAAAATTAGTGCATATGACGTAAATTTGTTTTACTTAATAAATATCTATGTGATATAAAGATCCCCTTGGTTGGGTAAATGAATATGTTTCATAAGTTACATTATATAAATATGTTTTATATAATATCCCGTCACATGAATATGCTTCATGATTTAATAATTTTATGCAAAACATGAGCAATTATAAATCAGTTAATTATTCTATCATGAAATTTAAGTTTGCAACATTATATGAATACATTTTATATAATTTGCGAGCTTTATTATGAACTTGTTTCATCCAAATTTTAATATCATATAGATATGTTCTATGTATGATTAATTACGACTAATATTTGGATATATTTCATGTTACAAAGTATGTTACGTTCGATTACATGGATACATTTCATGTCAATCACCAATTACTAGTATTATATAAATGGGTTTTATATATATGAACTACATGGGTTGTAGTAAACTTGCTAATTGTTTTAGCACTTTTTCCTTGCCCAAATTACTGAATGTGGATTCGTTTCATGTTACTTGCTAATTGTGTAATATAGCGGTGTTTTATGAATTGGTTTTATGAAATTTAAATTCGTAATATTATAAATGTGTTTTATAATTTGTGAGTAGCATTTGAATAAATTTCATATAATTATATAAATGTGTTTTATATATTGCTATTTGGGCATTTTATGAAATTCTTTTGTAACATGCTATTATTCAAATATGTTTAGCATTATAGATTCATTTTATTATATAAATGTGTTTTATATAGTAATTTGAATTTTATGTTTGGTATGTCATTGATGGAGTTCTAAACGACATATTAGTAGTTACAAATAATGAGATAACTTCATGTAAATTTGGTTTACATTAAGTTGGATATCTTTGTGATATATCTGCAATGTTAATTTGTTTAACCATAATATTCTCCATAAATTATGTCTTATGGAAAATTGTGATAAATAAGTTATAAAAACTTCTAATTCGTGCTTGTATGAGATGATTATGAGTTTAGCGAAATTTTCGATCATACGACATGGATAATGGATTTTTGGTAATTTATTTATTTAAAAATATGTTTAATGTCTACTTTAAAGAATATATACCTTTTAGATATGGCAATAAGGTTAGTAATTTGTTTACCAATAAAAGAACTTGATAGCACTGACTATGATACATAATGTCAGAGGATTCAGTTTCTTCTGAATGAACGTGAAATGCTAGGACACTCATTACATTTTAGGTCTTATAGGATGGCAAAGATGATACTGTTAGTGAACAGTATCTAGAAAACTTAAAAAAAATTACCAAAAGTTGTTCAAGAATAGATTGATCAAGATGTTATACTTTGTCGTATTGCGTCAATGTCGATCTAGTGGGGGAATTAAAAGTCATCCCACTGTTGAGTACGCGTGGGATTAGCTTAGCATCAGGTTCGTCCGGATCTATTCCCTCAAAAGGCTCTGGACCTAAGATTGGTATTGCGAAAGAGAAAAAGGCTAAGGAAATAAAGAGAAGCATATAAATTATGGAAATTAGGAATCTTACGCTTAGGATTGTCCTAAGTCGATTAAGGTACCTCCTTCCACAGCCACTCCTGGATAACGTGCGTGCTCCCAAGCATTTGTTGCTAACTGGGATCCTTAATGGATCGCAGATATGGGAGCAACCAAGCGCACAGTTTAGGAACGAGTTAATCCTTGTGAACTTTCACCACAACACAGTGGGTTCACAAATTGTCATTTTGGGTAACGATAATAGAAAAGATGTCCTTGAATTAAGGACAAATCATTTGAGGCTCCTTGAAGGGACTACGTTGTCTCTTCCCGATGCTCTCTATGCAACTGAGGTGCGATGTTTCCTTATGTCTTC
Source organism: Carnegiea gigantea (assembly GCA_029747015.1). Taxonomy (NCBI): domain Eukaryota; kingdom Viridiplantae; phylum Streptophyta; class Magnoliopsida; order Caryophyllales; family Cactaceae; genus Carnegiea; species Carnegiea gigantea. The sequence continues at coordinate 713,930 of JAKOGI010000140.1, forward strand.
TACCCCTAATGTTAGTTTTCTTTAATTTTCGTCTAGATGTCTTAGACATCATATGGCATGGTGATTTGTTTGGCCATGTCACATTAAAAGGTATTTTCAATGGACGAAATAGAACATCTTCCATCCTTGTCTCATTTTTGAATATGTTTTAGACGTGCTCGTTTTGACCATAAGGGTCAAGATAGAGTTAACTAGCTAAAGATGGCCTTTTAAGACCAACTCACGAGGCTTAAGGTGCAAAATGTGAGTTATGTCGTGCTAGTAAAGTATTAGGAAATCTTTTTGGTAAGATTTCGAGTCCATCAAATCCCTTAACGTTCGTTCACTTTAGACATCTGCGGATCCATGAACATGAAAGCATATCATAGAGTTTCATATATTCATGATATAGGTATATGTACCTACTATCCCACCGTTATTAAGTACTCGATGTGTTCATATACTTTATAGCGGTAGTTAGACTCAATCGGTACGAAATATTAAAACTCTTCGAACCAATTGAGATCATGAATATTTTCTTCGTGAAATAACATCCCGCAATGTTGATTTTCTTAAGGATGAGTTTCTCAACATTTGGTGCAATTGAAAAGGGCCTAAATTTGTATACGTTACAATAAGACCTTCAACCACCTCTCGGTGAGGGGGAGGATTTGAGTTCTTACTAAGTCACCGAGGATGGTGTACATTCCTTACTTGGTAAGAATGGTGAAGGTTTGTTTGTCAAGGAGAATGAGATTCGTCCTCAATCTCCAATTGTTAAGGAGAGTTATTCCTGAACATGGAGTTAGTCCTCATGTTCAGGATCCTACCTCCAATGGATAGTGGGAGTAATCTTCTTTTCTTAATTAGGGTTTCATACCTCTTAGAGAAAGGGGGAAAAACTCCTGGTCCCATACCTCTTGGAGAAAGGAGGAGGGATTTCTTACCTAGACAGACAAATAATGAAGGTCTTAAGATCCCAAAGACTAAGTGTGGAAGAATTCTTCGACGTTTTTTTCAAATTGGAAAAGAAATATTCTTATGTACTTCATCGAGAAATTAGGGATCTGCCTTTTATCAAGAGGCGATTGGCTCACTAAATCACAAAAAGTGACTGGATGTCATAAGGGATGAGATGGACTCACTGACAAGATTTGAAAACTCATTGAAACTTCACTCCGATGTAAGTCTTCAAGATAAAATATCGGATGGATAGTTCAATTGATAAGTTCAGGCCCGGATACTCCTAACCCTGGTTTCCCATTCGGACTTTGAGTTATTCGAAGTAGAGTAAAGATTGTTTTTCTCAATAGTGATCTTGAGAAAGAGATTTATATGGACTAACCCATTGATTTTGAATCAAAGGAATAAGAGGACAATTTATGTCATCTTAAAAGGTCCATATGTGATCTTAAGCAATCTTCCAGTTCTTGGTACTCTAGATTCCATAAAGCCATTTTGGTTTAAATGGTTTCAGAAGACCATTGTATAAGATCGACATGGGGATTACGTTCCTCATGTTAATGATATACTGTTGACTAGGAACAACTTGGAGATGATTAAAACTACTAAAAGGTAGTCATTCCATGTCTTTGAGACGAAGGACACGGGTGAAACTAGGTATGTCCCAGGAGTAAAAATAATTCAAAGCCGTCCCAAGAAGCATGCATCAAAGTATCTTGGAACGATTTTGGGTTTATAATTCCTAACCCATAGATACTCCAGTTGAGAAGGATTCAACCTTGAGTCTTGCCCAATGCTCTAAAATAGATGACAAAATAGAGATACTGAACAATATCCTTAACCCTAGTATCATAGTAAGCTTAATGAAAGCCATGTTATGTGCATGACCTGATATTACTTTGCGGATAATTTGATAAGTCGTTATCAAAGTAATCCAAGACTTCCTGTTTGATAAGTCATCAAGAGAATCAAATGCTACCTTCGTGGTATTGATAACTCAGCATTTTGCTATCAAAGAGCAGGCCTCAAGTTGAGAGGATGCTCAAATTTTGATTGGGTGATAACTCGGATGAGTCTAAGTTAAACTCAGAATATGTCTTCACGCTGAGTGGGAGAGCCATGTCATGGTACAGCAAAGAAGCACAGCTGCACAACAATATCAGCTATGGAGGTAGATTGTGTATCTTGTACCATAGAGACAAAAAGTATTTCCATTGGGTATATATATATATATAGACTAACAAGGTGATTATGTTCCCTTAACTAAACCCATTCCTAGTGATGTGTCCAAAACTCATTGGTTGAGTCTTGGATTTCATAAGGTTTGGTATTTAGACATATTCTGTTACGTGATGGACATGTTTCTTTTATGGGTAAGATGCTCATTGTTGTACGTTAGGCATATTGAAATGTCACAAACTTCTGATTGGTCTAGTCATACAGGCAATCACCCTGACGCTTGAGTAGCAGGTAGGATGAGAAAGAATTATATTAGCACTAGGTGTGCAATATTGATTACTCACACTGGAAGTGTGTGAGTGGAATGAATATAGTCGCCTTAGTAAAACTAAGGCGAGACTCGAGGGAGTCGAGTATGAAATAAGTTTTCATATTGAAACCTTAAAAGCCGAATCTTGAATGTCAAGACCAACATTCAGTATGTTGATCTAGTGGCTCATGTTACATTTTTGGGTGAAAATCTAGACTGACAGTTCGCATGGCATAAAGAGTGACGAACCCAGCTAAGAGGACCCATATATGGGGTGACAATTAAATTCCCTATCACTTGTCACTGTATGACCCTATGGATGATAACTCTTTGATTTAAAGTTATGATATTAAGTCGAAACTTAATGATGCTACTTTAATGTGATTCTCAAGAACCACGATGTATACGGTTCAGCGAGAACACGTTAGGAAAGCAAGTAAACTAAGATTAGATTTCATGAGTGTTTAAGGAAAAATCTATCCACCATCACCATATCAGCCCGGGCAATTATGTTGAGAATATAATCATATGATATATCAGGCATAAGGGATTAGAGATGCCACTGGTGATGTCTTGGGATATTTTTGGGGTATCGTATTACGTGAAAGTGTTATGTTAGTTGAATGGTAATTTAATATAACACTACTTATTATTTTTGGTTGCACGTCCTATTCCTGGTATGAAGCGTGAGGAGTTGTGATACATGGAGAATACGTGTTTTACGGTCTAAGTGGCCGAGTGGGAGCTGTTGGATGGGCCTAATGAGAATAGGCTCGACGGCTACTTAAGTCGCCTAGGGCGACAACCCTTGCTACCCCCTAACCTATATAAAGGGGTTTAAGGGGGTTAGTCTTGGGAGACGCTATGACGCGAATATTAGATCTTTCATATTCTCCTACTTCTCTCTCATGGCCGAACTACCATCTATCGAGTTCTCGGGTTTAGGACGTGAAACCCTAAAGCGACTCTAGTAGCCGCTTGGTATTGTTATTGGTATGATTGTTATTCTTTATACGCGTGTATTATTACCGACAATATATTTCCGCATTCAAGTTAGTCCTATTTCTTCCTACACAAAACTCGAAGAATTCCTATGAGGCTACTTGGTTAGCAGGAACCCATCTGGGGAGTGCATATTCTGAATTAAAACGAATGTGGTGCAGGGTTGACCATAGATTAGCAACATGTGGTAATCTGTTCATCTTCTTTGTGGGAAATGATCTTTCTTATCGGAAACAATGTCTGGAATAGTCAACTGTATTAATAAGTTTTGCAACAGGGCATTGCAGTTGGTATTTGGTGTATGCCTCCACTTTTTCAGGTGGAGTCTTCAGGACACATTTCTCCCCAAAAAGTGCCCACAGTTTCGGTTTTGTGTGTGTGCATGTGTTTTTTTTTTTTGGGGGGGGGGGGGGGGGGGGGGTGTGGTACCTTAATAAAATCCAAATCGTAAGAGATTTGGCGGTCGCCCTCACAACTTAAGTGGGCCCCTGGCAGGTGATTGACACGCTTGTTTTCCTCGTGGAAATCTCAATTTTCCAGCCATGTCTAGTCATTTCATAAAAATTCCACTCTATCGAACTTCTTTCCACTATCCTTCCAGAAAAATCTCCTTCATTTCAGAAAAACTCCAACTTTCCAATTTACAATGGATGAGAATCTCCCCATGATAGGGATGTTCTAAGGCGTGATAAAGTTTGATTTTAGCCTAGTTTGACCGCCGCTTGCAGTATAATTTTAGGGCATATGGTGGTGTATCAATTTATAAGGTGTGGAAACGGATTAAAATACGAAGTCTGTTTTTCACGCGATCATGATTCATTATTAAAATGTTCAACTGCTAGTCGAATTTCCCAAGTCCGATTTCAGGAAGTTATGTAAGTTCTTTCGCGAAATTATCTTACATGAAAACAAAAATAAGTCATATGTGAGACAATCTCACATCAGGCATATTGTGGATGCTTTTATGGTTATTTTCAATATAAATTGGGGTGATTAAAAGTTCATTTAAAGGTGACTGTTGTAAATGTCATTACTACATAAACTAATAGTCACATATGAATTAAAAAGTCATTCTAAAGCACATAATTAGTCATCACAACACATCAAAAAAGTCCCTTCTGAAGGAGTCAATTTCATAATAACTCTTATGTAAGATGGCCTTACCGGTCTCTTATTTGACGAGACAAAATGCAAGACAAGTCTATTATATGTTGTTTCCACTCAAATAGTAGCGGCATGTAACATGTCCTCCAGAATGACAAGGTAGGTGTTGGGACAATGGCATTCAGTATCTTCTACCTCAGACATTGATCTCTACTAGGGGTGGGCAATGGAGCGGGCCAGGTCGGATTAGGATCGACCCGTTTATAAAGTAGATCGGGTCGGGTCATGGTCGGCCCCTTAATCATTTGGGTCGGGTTGGGCCTTTTGTGTAAATAAACGGGTCGGGTTGGATCGGCCCATGAGCGATTCGCTTTCGGCCGTTTTAAAATAGAATAAATTTGCATAAAAAAACTACGTATAATATTTATTGTTATGTATAAATTGTTGGTAATAAGCTTAACTATTGAAACATGTAAAATAGTGCATCAAGTAGTATTTAAACAAATAATAAGTCACTAAGCGGGCCGTTAATGAGCCGATCCAACCCGCCCCGTTAATATGCCTTACTGGATCGGCCCATTATTGACCCGATCCATTATTGACCCGACTCTTTGTTAGCCCTATTTGAAATGAGTCTATCCACTTAACCCGATAGATATCTGATTCATTGTCCACCCCTAGATTCTCTATGTATATCGGCCTCACAATTTGGGTAGACTGAAGTCACCCGCAAATTGCAATGCACTAAGAACATCAAATATGGACGGACGTCTGTTCTCACTCCTGACAAGAAAACGATAAATATCATTCAAAATCCACTACCTGTAGTCTCGCTAAGAATCAGAACGAATCCGTACCGTTGAAGACCTGTCAAGCTGTGATTTGGGCAATGGCAGATCATCAATTGAGCTTCATTTCAGGCTTACCACGTATAACTAAAATAAAAAGGGAAGATACTTTTTTTTTGGAAAAAATATTTTGTTGGGGTGAGAAAGCATTTTGATTTTGATAACATTGGGTGTTTGGGTGGACGGGCAGCCTCAAAAATCCATGACAAAAGCATAGACGAGATTGTACAAATCGGCTACATCACAAAGGGAAAGTGTCGACAATCATAATTATGAATTCGCAACTGAAACAGGTCCATTTAATTTCTACATGTGCGATGATATGATCACTCATTTATACATCCACTACCGCTACCTAGTACCACCACCACTCCTCAATGGTTTATGCATATAAACCCACCAATTTTAGATCAACTTGAGCACTTATTTCATTATATAACAGATTTAACTTTCTTTTTTTGGATTTTTGGGTTGTTGTTTATTTTAATTTCCTGTAGTGGATGTAAAAAGAAAAAGTAAAAGGAAATATGATTTTTTATTCTCAAAATGCTAGACAGTTAATTCAAGGCTGAACAAATACTTTTTATAACTTATTTTGGCTGCTTATATTATCAAATATAATGGTCAAGAAAAGGTTTAAAGAACTTGAAATTACTTCGTATATTGTCAAATTTGTACCTTTCTATTCAGGGAGTCCTTACTTTTAAAAAGTTTATATTTAAGCACATTTGCTACAGATTTTGTCTTGAGATAGGTTCCTTGATAGAGCGGGGGTGAGAACAAAACATGTTGGAAATGTTTGTAGTGGGACCAAACATCAATACTTCGAGCTTTTTCTGGTAGCTATCTGGGTTCGAAAAATGGGTCGGAACGTTACACCTTGCCAACATGTTAGATTCGAAATTGCACCAAGTTCTGATCTACAGATTCGAAATACGATATAATAACTGAAGCACCTAGATCGAAAATCAAGCCGAATAGAGAGTTGGTCCCAGCTACTAGCTAGCGATCCATCTTTATGTATAATGTCGCTTTCAGCATATTTATAATCATCACAATTCACAAACCCAGCTAGCTAATTAAGGTTTAATTATTGGAACTAATTAAACCATAATGCTTGCACAGGTCACCAGACCACTTACTTTGTGGCTCCCAATTTGCCATTTGGAAGCATAAACTTAAACATGGCTAACTATAATTATTCTCAAGATTTTCTCTAATTGGCATGGTGTATATATCATGGCCTTTTGAAGGCTAGAGCTAGCAAGATTTATTTATTTATTTATTTATTTTTTACTTTTATCTGTAATTGATAAAGTCCTTCAACCTTATCATTTCTTATCTGTCCCTTTCATTTAATCCCTAATGAATTAGTTACTGCTGAAAAATCATATTGTTGTGCCATGATTCTCAAGTATATAATGGAAAACTTATGTATATTTTCTTCATAACAATCTTGCACTCTGGCACATATCATATATGTGCTAGCCTTATCATAAATCCCATTGGGTTGAACTTTTGAAGTGAAAATGCTGGATAGGCTCGGAGCCTACAGTAATATATCTATGAAGTATATTGTACTAACAGATGACAATAGGAGCTATACGTATTACACTATGGAGTATACTTTGATGAGACGATCTTATTTGAAGGATGTTTTCAAACAGTTAATTTAAGGATAATACTTTCAAAGCTATTTTACCGCAGACTATTCAAAATAACTTTGGAAACTCTAAAAGATAATCATTACAAAGATTATCTTAATGTCTTGTTTAATGTAACCCTTAGTGCTATTCCAATATTGGATAAGGTTGAATCGATCTGAGGAGGCTACATTTATTTTGACTTAAAATTTGAGTTGTAGAATTTTGGGGAAAAACATGTAGACTAGAAGACATCACTGCCTGTTGATTTTTGGTACTGATGATTAACACATATATATATTCTGGTCTTGGGCAAATCCCATTGAAATTTGAGTGGGTTATTAAGGAAAATCTGTCTATTTGAGGGCAGTGGCCAATTGGAATTTGGAGAGCATAAGTGTTTTCTTTCTATGCCAGAAGAGGTAGTACTTTTGCATAGATTTTTTAAACCTGATCATTTTTGTGAACTTTTGATGATTTAAAAAAAGAATTTGAAAAAATAACGTTGAAATTTGCTGTTGAGGATTGAATTTGATGAAATTTGTAGGTAGTGATGATTTATATTATTCACTCGATATGTTTAGATTTTTAGATTGCACAATTGAAAGTAACTTAAAATTTTTTTGTAGTAGAAGTTTGGTCTTTTGCAAAGAGAAAGAAAAGGCGTTCCACATAGAAGCTACGGCTGTGTTTGTCAACAGTATTTTGGGTAGCGTTTAGTATTTTGATCAAGTCAATACGCTAATTAGTTAATTTTTAAAGTTCGGTAAACTAGTGCTTCAACTAGCATTTCAAGTAGCATTTAGCACTTTAAGCAGCGTTTTAAAAAAGCTAATAGTATTAACGTTTGACATTTAAAAGCATCGTTTCATATTTTGTAAATATCCTTTAAAAATTTTATCTTTTGAAATTATATATATCCTTTTATGTCAATTTATATTAATCAACTAGCCTAACAACTAAATTTACCGAACACATTAGTTTCAACCGCTCATCTAAACAGTTATCCGCTAACAGCTAAATTAGAAACGCTATGTGCTATCTAAACAGTTATCTGTTACCTGAACCGCTATCCGCTACTTAAACAACTAATTTGGCTGAACAGAGCCCAAAGCGGGAGATGGTAGTGTTTATAGTCAATTAGTACTCTCTATTATCATGGCTGGGCATATTGATGTTTTAGGCCAGTAGTTTTTGTGCTGCCTACACCACCACTATTGTTCATGCTCCAAGGAGATAAGCTTGGTTATTAATTTTTTTTTGGTTTGGTTTATATATGCATCACATTGAAGTCTGTCATTAAGGATTAGATTTAATGAAACTTTAGTTTTTTTTTTTTTTTGGTGCATAGAGAAGCTTTTCTAGATATCGATTTATCTTAATCATTCAATTTGTTTGGATTATTTGATTGAACTTCTTGTTTGCCTCACTTGCTTAGTGGAGCATCTTATGGACATGCTATAATGTTAGTTGTGTTTAATCATAGGCATTGAGAATCCTCTTGATCATGCTTTACTTTTGGTCGGATCAAGTGATAGGCTTGATAATGATCCTATGAAATTGATCGATATAGAGACATCTAACTTCTTATGTGCATAAAATTAGTAAAAATAGAGAATTTTAAAAATCCATAAAAAAGACAAAAAAAAAAATCCTTATTACACGTCTAGACATTCCTTACAAGATAGGCCAATAATAGGGTCTCTTTACATCAAGATTGAAGGGGCCAGCCTTCAAATTGTGAACACCCAATAAATAATTAAAAAAAAAGATAAGAAAAGAAAGAAAAAAAGAAAGAAAGTAAGAGCCTCTGGTAACAATCAGCCGCCAGGTGTCTGAAGAAGGTAGGGTTGGGACGTTTTGTATAATTCCATGCTGCAGCCTGCAAAAGCGGGCGCACGAGGGTTCTTAATTAACAATTCCATACTTTACCGGCACGTAATTAAACAATGCTTAACTACGTATTTCTATGTACTTAATTGCCTCTAATTAATTATACATTGGGGCCCAATTCATAGATCCTTTGATTAATAATCATTTCCGCATTTACTAATTATTATAATATGATATCAACTGAAAAATACGTAGATCATGCACCTCTGTCCGCTGTTGCCTCCCCACTCGGCCTCTTTCTCCTCTGCCATTACCATTATGCAAGACTTGCAGTTTTTTTTAATGATTTTGGTGAAGAAATCTCTGGCCATTTTCAATTTTTCTTAGGAGTGGTTATTATTCGATTCGAAATTGGATCGGACTGAAGATCGATCAAAGTCGAACTGGATCGGATCAATACGATCCGATCCACGGTCCATGAATTTTTCATGTTCGATCCTCGATCCGGTCTGGTCTAGTTCACCGGTCCATCGATCTGGACCCAGAACTGAATAAAAAAAATTGTGGACTATCAAGGGTCTGTTCTATTTCGCGATAAGATACAACTGTAAACTGTAAAAAAAATGTAAGGAGATGTAAGGAGCTGTGAGGATATATGTAAGGAGTTGTTGAATTATTGAAGAGTTGTATAGTATAATTTGTGACAATTATGATATATTAGTCATATCTACGACTAAAATTTGTAACCATCAATAAACAAAATATTTCTTAACATAATTGAAACGAAATATATTTGTTTTACAAAGAATGTTTTGGATTAGAAACAATAATATTAAAATAATAAATTAAACTTATTGAAAATAAACCATTGACTAACTTAATCACATAACAATGAAATATATTAAATTTCATAAATTTTGTCAAGAAAATTTCGTGCACTTGACCACTACTTAATCCATTAACCAAGTTAGTTACCAAAAATTTTATCAGAATACGTGGAACATCTTGGCTGTGGTATCATTTGACATGATGATCACCTACTTAAACATCGGTTGTGAGGGGAGTGTTCATGACATGACAGTTTAACGAGATAGTATGCTTCAACCTTAGTTCAATTTTTCTCATCTCCCTCTAGGTACACGAGGATAAGTTCTTCATATATTCCTTGATGATTCTCATTTGTCATATACAACTCTAATTATTTCACATAATTGTTTAGGAAAATACTATCTGGTTGACTCAACATATTCAAATACTCTTGGATATTTAGCTCCGTACATAGGAAAGGAAACTCGTTGTCGTATCCCACAGTTTAGAAAATATGATCTACCTAAAGGAGTGAAGAAATAGTTCAACTATCAGCACTCATCGTTACGAACGATAGTAGAGAGAATTTTTGGAGTTTTAAAGAGGAGATGGAAAATATTGGCCGATAGAATGCTGCAAATGAGACAGAAAGGGAACCAAATTTGGAACGACCACCAAACGTTCAATTGTATGATGATAGCAATAAAATTATCACGCATAAACTTGGGGATGAAATAACTGTAATACTTTCGTCACATACAGTTTGACAGTTTTCATATATACTTTAGACTCAAACATGAACAAAAGTTTTGTATTATAATTCTAAAAGTATGGTCACGTATTCCATCTATAATGAAATATATTATTCATGTCGAAACTCAAATATAATTTACGTCGTTTTATTATATTATTATGTTTATGTAAATATTGTATTCATAAGATATTTACAAATTTTGTATATTGGTAGCATAATTAAAAAAAGTATATATATTTCTGTAATTAAAATAAATGAATATTATAGAAAATCTATATGAGATGTAAGAAAATATAAGGAGACACAAGGAGATATAAGAAGATGTAAGGATATGTAAAAAGATGCAAGAAGATGTAAGGATTATGTTAAAGATGTAAAAAGTTGTAAGAAGGTATAAACTCTTAACTAAATCCTTGAAAACGCAAATAGAATAGGGCTCAAGTCAGTTAGCAAAGTAGCCCATATATACTTAAAATTGGATTTGGTTTGCTTTTTGTTGGCTATCCTAACCTCCCAACCTGCCTGTTGCTCTTTCATCTCACTCTTTCTCTCTCCATCTAATCTCTCACTATTTTATTGGCTCGTGTATGCGTATAAGTTCTTATTTTTAATAAAGTTCTAATTTCAACTAAACTTTTAATTTTTGACTACAACTGAATGGCCTCAAAATCCTACTTTTGTATATTCTGTTTAATTTATGTTGTTTAATCCATAAAAGATGAAAACTTGAAATTCCCTAATCAATTTGATTTGTTCAGTCCAATCCGGTCCAGTCTGAATTTTTTCGGTCCGGTCCCAGTCCGGGATTAGTTTGATTTGGTCCGATTTACAGCCAATGTTCCTCTTCTTATTCGGTCCTGGATTCAAGTTTGTCCGGTCTGGATTTGCACTGATGAACACCCTTAGGAATTAGTATAATGAGTAATTTTAGTTGTCTCTCCAATGGAGAGATTAACCAATCTCTTATTTGTGAGAGTTGTGTTTTTCTCTCCAATTGCGAGAGTTTATTTCATGCTTGTTTGTTACTTTTTTTTTGTGATTTTGTGAATCTAAAGAGGATGGATCCGTTATACCTGTTGAGGTAGTTGCTCAATGGATTCCGACCATTCACTTATAATCTTCTTTGTTGGAAAGAGTATCTCACTCAAAAGAGCTATACTAGATTAACATATTAATTTTGATCAAGGTATTGTCGCAAATCAATGGTTCTCTTCCCAAGTTGTATTAGGAAACAACGAAAGTGGGAAGATAGGTGATTGATGGATTTCAAGTTAATATTTTTGATTTTGAGATCTGATTCTAACATTCAAGATTATATTTATTTTGGTCGAGTATACATTATAATTGCTGATTGTATTTATTTTTGTTCGTATTACAAATTACGCTTAATCAATGAAGTGTTCCTTTTCTTTGTCCCAAAAAAAAAAAAAAAAACTGAACATACGTATTTTCATATGTGCTCAACACAATTTAGGGCGTTCAAATACATGACTACATCTAATTTAATAAAATTTATAAAGTTTATGATAAGACGTTTAATAATATTAAGGCTTTGTTTGGACCTTGAAAATTTTGGTAGAAAGAAAAAAAATTGAGAAAGTTACTTTTTTTCTTGTGTTTGGCTTAGAGAAAATCACAAAGAAAAAAAATATGGAGGAAAGTTAGGTGAAAAATTCATTAGAAACAAGTGATAAAATTTTCCTCATAAAATTGTGAGGAAAGTTTGAGGAAAATTTTCAACCTCCTCTAATCTCACATCACTTAGATGACATCCATATGATTTAAGTAACTCATCAACATTCAAATTTTTATCGAAATTCTTATATTTTTTCCTCAATCCAAACAAGAGAAAAAAAACTCATTTTCTCCCTACTTTTTTTTCCTTCAAGTTTTCTTTCCACCAAATTTTCAAAGGCCCAAACAGAGCCTAAAGGAAATTATGTTATATTTGTAACAACATCATGAATTGACTTAGTTAAACTTTTAACCTAACAGTTGATTCACTTAAACCTTAAATGTTTGATCTAAAAAAATTAACAACTCAAAGTAAAAATCCTAATAAATTGGTCAAACACTAAACAATTAAATGACTTCTACTTAGTATCACTCCAGGAAATCAGTGCTGTTAATTCTTTGCCTGAATTGTGCTGAGCATATTTGAAAATATGCATTTTTAACTAATTCACATCATATTATGATATATTTGTGAATTGGATTAATTTGCGATAATGTTGTAACATGTGCGTCTTAGTAACATTAAATTCATTGATGTACGGTTCACTGATATACGGTTCATAAACTGGTGCTATGTAGTGGTCCTCAAGATTAACGAGCACGACAATGACCAGAACAATTTTAATAAGATCATTGATTTGCAATTAATCATTTTATTCAAAATACAATAGTTATGTGATTTAACAAATATAAAATTTTAATAAAATTTTTTAAAAGTTTAAATATTAAAAATAATATAATTGTTTCTAATTGAAAACTGTAATTTTTTTTGGGTATAATCTTCAAATTGTCAAATCATCATCCTAAACATAAATTATAATGATACTATAGATTATTATGAGGTATGAATTTTATAATTAATGTAGAAAACTCTTATCATAAAAGATAGTTAGTATATGGTCCACCCGATTGTACAAATACAATTGCACAATCAGGCTCACAAATTGCCAATCCGCCCACCACGTACAAAAAATAAAGAAAATCACTGGATTTCGGTCACTAAAAGTATATATAGCTCACTAAGATATGCTATTGTGTATCCAGTTTTGCTCACTTAAAATAATGTATAACTCATTCAAATATTTTAGTGAGCTGAGACACAATTTTAGTAAGCTAATACGTACTTTTAGTGAGCAGACATATCGAAACTAATGTATTTTATGTAGCAAGTTTCACTTAGTAAAAATACTATATAACGTATTAAATGTGCTATTGTACTAAAAAAAAAGGTTATTGTTAATCTGAAATACACTAACTATATTCTAGTTGTCCATATTTTTTTAGTGAGATATGATATTTATTTACTGAGTTGTTATATCATACAACCTGTTGTACAGAAGTAATTGTACAATTGAATTTCAGCTCACTAAAACTGTATAGCTCACTATAATAACTAGTGAGCTAAGATACAATTTTAATGCACTAATGCATACTTTTACTGAGCGGATAGATCAAACCAATGCATCTTATGTACCCTAGGTTTTACTTAATAAAAATACTATATAACTTGTTAAAATGTGCTATTGTACTAAAAAAAAATGTTATTATATATATAAAACTTACTAAATTATATTCTAATTGTCTATATTTTTTTAGTGAGATATGACATATATTTAGTGAGTTATGGCATATATTTAGTGAGTTATGATATATATTTAGTGAGTTAGACTATATTTAATTAATTCACTATATTTCTATTATACTCACAATACAAACACTCTTATGTCATAATAAAAAATGATTGAGCTGTAACAATACCCAAGAACTTGATAATATTATTTGCTGGCTATCTATACTATTCATTTTAGTGAGTTATCCTATTTATTTAGTGAGCTATAATAGATATTTGGTGAGCTATAAAATGTATTTTTGACCAATATGATTTAGTGTGGAATACTAATCATTCATAATAAAAAACGAGTGAACAAACAATATAGTACATACCATTTTAGTTAGCACATATACTATTTTGTTCATATTCAAAGGTATGATATATTCTTCTTTTAGTAAGCTATGACTTATATTTAGTGAGTTATGACATATATTTAGTGAGTTGGATTATATTTAATTAATTCACTACATTTCTATTATACTCACAAAATATAATTCAAACACCCTTATGTCATAGTAAAAAATGATTAAGCTGTAACATAAGCCAAGAACTTGACAATATTATTTGCTGGCTATCTATACTATTCTTTTTAGTGAGCTATCATATTTATTTAGTGAGCTATGATGGATATTTGGTGAGTTATAAAATGTATTTTATGATCAATATGATTTAGCGTGAAATACTAATGATTCATAATAAAAAATGAGTGAATAAACAATATAGTACACAATTTTAGTTAGCACATATATCTTTTTGTTCATATTCTACGATATGATATATTCGTCTTTTGGTGAACTGTGACTTATATTTAGTGAGTTATGACATACTTTTAGTGAGTTAAATTATATTTGTATTATATTGACTAAATATGTACAACATGAATGCGCTTATGTCATAATAAAAGACAATATAAATATTTCTTACTAACATTGTAGTACTTATTAAATATATTATATAGCTCACTCACATATACAGCATTGCTCACTAATGCTGTATCCACACATATAAAAATTTGTAATGAATTTTTTTTCTTATTTTTGTTTATTTTTATAATAAATCTAAATGCTTCTATTGAGTAAAAATACGGATAATAAATATACAAATTTTCAATTAATATTTATCTTAAATTAAGATTTTTATACAAAAATAGTGAATGTAGATCCATAATGTAAATACAAGTGTATGCCTTAATATTTCAATAAAAGAATTTTAAAAAATTAGGATTTTTTTTGAAAGGTGCTTAAAAGACTTTTAAGATGAAAAGAATAATAATTAAAAAAATAGGCTTTGCCTTTACCATGAATTGAACCCATGACCTCACTCGTTTTGAATAAAACATCCTTGACACTCCACTACCCACCCATTCCTACTGTTAATACTGATTATAATTAGTGTTGAACCACGAACACCGTCTGTATAATTTACAGTTGGTGGTGGGCCCGGATGGACAATTGAATTGTCTACCTAATTGTACGTAATAAATTGCGCATAAAAGACACGAATTAGGCAAAGAAAGTTCTAATTAAAAAGTATTTAAATGGGCTCTTATTGTCTCACTCAAGCTCTATCATTCCCAAATAGAGTTAGAATTGAGCATATCTGTCATTACGAACATAGTTGATAAAGTCATCAAAAACTTTTTGCCACAAATGTCGGTTTAAATTCCGGCATACATCAATCTTTGTGACTCATTATTCATATACGTAAAAAAAAGGGGGTCATATAACCAAAATTCACATCGTATCAATAAGAATGCCTTCTTCAAAATCTAAGGTTTCATTAGTGTCACACTCACTTGTTGCTTTCAACTCATATTAACATATTATTTAAAGTGTACTTGTCCATTAGCAAATTTAGAAATCAATAACACAAAGCTCAGTTGCTCTAATCATGGTTTGGGAGGCGATTAGGGTGGTTAAGATCAGTGGTGGTGGGGAGATGGTGATCATAGTGGCATATAATTAACAATCCATCACACTACAAAAGGCTCTTGTATGACCTAATTACATTAATTAATCTTATCAAAAAGCAGTCGTATATTAATACAATTAAGCGGGATTAATTTGTAATCACCGTAATCTATATCATACATTTAAGAGTGTGTATTTCCACTTATCATGTATACACATTTTCTCAATGTGTATTTGTCATATAAATGATTTTACTATGTGGCACTGATGTGACTTATATAAATTTGTACTCTTACGAGTATGATATAGACTTTGTGTAATCATTGGTGAAGATGCTTAATTATGGTAATAATATAAATTGCATCTAAGTTTGACCCAAATTCTGTCCATATCGGTCGATGTAGGACCCTCCATGGGCATAGCGGCAGCCAAGGACTTGTCATTGATTTTTAGATAATTAAAAATTAGTTGATGGCTTGGAGCCACTCATCAAATCCACTCGTGCAACAGGGGAAAAGGTGCAAGCCATTATCATGCTTAATGAAAGTGTTTAATTAATTTAATCACGTAGGATCTTAGGATAATCTTTTTATATAGCTGGTGGCTTTTGCCTAAAGTACCATGTGCATGGCCTATTAGTTTAAGAATTGCATTTTTCCTTTAATGGTACAACACTTAACTAGGCCACTTTGGAGTATGTTTTATTCACCATTAATTTTTATTTCAACTATAGTAATATAAAATCATTTTTGGACCTTGCAACTAAACTATCAATTTAAACTTTTGATCTCGGTGAAGCCAATATATTGGTGTGAGTCCCTCTCAATAATATATTCTAGGTCTAGCTAGAAAAATAGGAAAAAGAAATATAGTAATAAGATATGAGCCCTGCATAGCATTTTATCCGATAGATGTAACTCGATCTCGCATGATTGAAGTCCTAAATCTATCCTTAGCTTTTAGTTGAAATGGTTATTTCATGTAGTGTCTAGTGAAAGGTTTCAAGTACAAGGATGAGAAATAATGTATACGAATATATGAACAATTAAGAACTGGGAAAGACTGCCGACAATATAATATGATTTGAACCCTACCTAAAATAATTGGGGAAGACATAAAGTTGACATGAATTGAATTGATTTTCACCCGAAATCGACACAGATGGACCATGTAGTGCGAAAATATGCCATATTTAATTTTGAGTAAATTTAAGCTGTATTCAAGATCAACAATAGGTTGATTTAAACCAGCCCGTTTGCCAAGATTGAATATATGACATTCATGAAATTTAGTTGAAAAAATAAATAAATGAAATATGAGAAATAAACTTTAATGGATTTTTAAAATTTTTGGTTAAAGAAATGGCTTTAATTTGAAATCTTATTTTTCACATAAATTAAAGAAGATTAGGTACTCAAAACAAATATAATAGCCAAAGACAAATGCTCCTTAAATTGCGTATGTATAATACTACAAACTAAATTACAGCGAAGTTTTTATTTGCTAAATTGTTCGATGGTATACCTACTTACCTACCATCTTGTCGTTTTGAACAACCCATTAACTTCTCAACGCGAATGCTTTAGAATTATCATTATTATTTAGTGCTAAAAATTAAATGCCCCTCAACTTTTTCTTAATGATACGGTGGAAAATACTCCTAATGTAGGATTCACTTACGTGGCTTGTGAAAAAATGACACGGCTTTTATCTTTTTTTCTCCCCTTTATCCGGTTAGAAATTGCATGGCTTGGTTTAGTTACATTTCATGTTGCATAAAATGCTATTCATAGATTGATAAACGTTATACGCAAAGAGATTGAAAAATTCATCCCTACCTGATTGTCTAAGGTAATGACATAGGAAAATTAATGTACACCTTATTAGCTAAGTCTATCACTCAAATTACACTTTCAATAATATTAGTGTTTTTGATTTAAACCCAACTCAATGTGACTCAAATAAAACCGGCTCTATTTTACAAAATTGTCCAATCAAAACATATTGATGTATGTAATATACCATTAATCAATTTGACATGAAACTAACTTGGATAACTTATTCTTTTAAAATTTGTACACAACTTACCTTTACAAGTAATATTGTCAATCTTATGTTAGAATCCCTTCACTATGTTGCCTGTTGTCAATGATGCAACAACAACTAATTTTATGCATATTATCTTATCAGCTATAGTTGGTAGAGTTTTGTGTTAGGATTGGATTGATTTTACAAGGTTAAACTCATGTTTATAAATATTTCACCTTAGTTAGATTCCAATCAAAGTAGTGTCAGATCGAGTTAGTACGCAATAAGGTGTATATCAATCTATCCGATAAGAAGTATGTAATCAACAAAATTCAGTAAATATGAGGTGAATAAATTTGAAATATTTTCTTTAACTTGGGTAAGCAAAATGCGAATTCAAATTGCAAAATTGTATGTATTATCTGTACAAGCTAACAGATCATGTGTTGCATTTCGGTTTGTACTACGCGGGTTGATGCCAGTCTTAAGCTCATAGCTATTAACATATATGTCAAGTTTCATTCGTTCTTCACTAGAGAAAGGGCTAAGTCAGTTAATTTTACCGTATTTATTTTAAAATATCTATTATTATTATTATTATTATTATTATTATTATTATTGATCGACTCAACTGATCTGTTTGCTCATTCGACTTTGCGTCAGTGTTGCCCTCCATCATCAGACCCCTTCAGCAATCGTAAATTGATTTGGATAGACATCACAAACTTCATTGTTTGCAAATTTGTTTCCACTCGTGAGTTATTAAATTTATGTATTTTATTATAAAACAATAACGAATCCCAATGTAGGTTCCTATCTGTAGGGTCTAGAGAAATTCAGATGTAAGCAGTCTTATTTTTGTAAGTATTATTACACGTAGATCTTTCATTATCTTCAATATGAATCATAATTTTGACAGGCCAATACAAATTTACACTTCAAATTTATATTATTATTATTTACTAAATTCTTTTTTTTTTTTAATCCACGTGAGTCACAAAGTGTGGTATCATACAATTGCAATACAAGAGAAGGATAGAACTTGAAATCTAATGTACTGAAGATCAAAGTCTTAATCACTACGCTATGATCTCATTAGCTCTTTTTTTTTTTTTTTTTTTTGAGAAACTAATGACTTTGTCCAACCTCATAGCACCAATAAAGGCCGAGAGGTGTCCCCTCCCCCCCCCCCCCAAAAAAAAAAAAAAAAAACCCCTTAATAGGGCCAAAGCTAAAGGAGCCAAACAGAAACTCAGAAAGTGAGGTTGGAAGGGGAGAAAGCGAATACAAATTAAAGTAGAGCCTGCCAGCTAAATGAGATTAAAAAGAAAAGAAAAAGGAAAAGAAATTAGGCATCAAAAGTTTTGCCAATGAAGTGCTAAACTAATGACTTTGTCCATGTTTGTCAAATCGAGATTGATTAGGAGTAATCCTCAAATTCAAAGCTAGATAGCACTTCTTCCTAAGTACCCATCATTTTGTATTGACATAAAGAGAGACCCATTAACGCGCTGGTTGAGTGATTAGATTCAAAGGTGTCGAGGTATTAGATCGATCAGTCTCTTTGCTAACAATGCTCGAAGAAATAGGATTGTAGAGTCTTCCCAGATCCCACTAAAATCACATTGGATGGTGGTGGTGGTGGTGGTGGTGTTGGGTATGTTTTCACAGTTTATTGTCATAAAATGTTATTAAGTTCCACTATATAACTAAATTTTAAATATAAACATTTTAATAAAACACAGAATTATATTGACATAACTTCTTTTACAGACACATGCAAACAAAACTAAAGAGAGGAATAACATGATGTAGATTATTTGTCTAAAACATAAAATATTAGCCAGTTAAAGTCAAATATCATAACCAGATCAGCACTCAAATACAATTGAATAATATCTATACATAAAATTTAAAAAAAAAAAAAAAAAAGAGCAGAGAAGGCGAAGGAATGAAGAAACATTCCAAAATCACTATATAGATCGATGATCATTTCATCATTTCAATTGTGTGCCTCTTTGTTTACATAGCACCCTATCTTGTTTTATGCTATTTAAGACTACAAAACTTGTGGGTAGAGTCCAAATAGTGCACAAAATCTCACCCCAAACACAAACCAAAATAAAAAGATATATAAAAGGTAAAAGTAAACCTAACCTAGTGCTGGTAGACAGGTAAAGTCAGTAGTTCGAGCCCCCTTTTGGGTTCTTAACGAACTCTGCATCACAAGATTGGATTTATCTTTCGATAGGACAAAAAATCATAAAAATAATGTGGAAAATAACTAAATAAAACTTAAGGAAAACCCAAGCCATTGTGCGGTTCATATATGCAAAGGCTCTAGGCAAACTTGGACTCCATGCTTTGGTTTTATGGTTAGAATCACCATGGGTGCATGACGATAAGTGCTTGAGATTTTAAACCTGAACTTTGAGGCCAACATAGCTAGTATGATCTTAGCTTCCATTATTGCAAAGGATTGGCCAATGCAATTTCGAGGGCCCGATCCAAACGGCATGAAACGCCCCGGAACAAAGGATTTTGAAGCAAAACGCTGTGGATTGAACTCATTGACATCTTTACCCCACAACTCCTCACTGTGATGAATAGCCAGTACTGGAATCCATAGGGACAATCCCTTAGGAATGAGAAGATCACCTAATTTAATGTCTTCAAATGCCATTCTAGGCAACAGTGTAGCAGGTGGATATAGTCTCAATGATTCATTAATGATCATGCTTAACTGCAAAATTAAACAAGTAAACTTATGTTAATTAGTTTGATAAGTCAAATTACAATATGAAAAACTAAATTGAGCCTAGAGACATAAACCCATTGTATGTGCACTTTTGTTGAAGAGCTCCAATGGGTTTGGTTTTCCAAGGAATTAATTGAGGGGGAAGTTCCCCTAGTAATTGAAATTGTCAACCAATGGGCCAAGTAGTCAACAATTAGTCATCAAATTGAGAAGTGAGATTGTTTGTACACTATTAAGTAGTTATCTAGTGATTAAATATAATGCCTAGACTAATGTCATTAAGTAGTTATCTAGTGTCTGCACACCCCTTTGTCTTATATGGTCCAAAACATAGTCCTCCTTATCTGTTTAAGAAATTAGATAGTTGACTCAGCTTACTTTAAATTTAAAAAAAAAAATAGTATTGCAAATTGAGATACCAACTAGTGAGCTAAGATTTATATCATATCACTTACTATCTTGTTTGTAGCCTTGTAAGATTGCAATGTACAAATAAAATAAATGACCTCAAATTAGGGGAACACAGTTCTTAATTAATTATTCATGTTTTATTTAATAAAAATTGCTATTAAAATTCCCACCATTCAAAGTCTCAATATAATAAGAAAAGTGTGTTGACTCAAGTGGTTTGTCGCTTGTTCTCCTTAAATAATGTCTCGGGTTTAAGTCTTGTGAATAAAGAGAATCTTTCACGGGAGAGCTTTATTTTTTATTGGACCAATAATAATTCGACTATAAGAAACTAGAGGATCTAAAACAAAAAAGTAATAATAAGAAAAAGGATTTATGTGAGTTGAGGACAACCAACAAACCATCCCCAGAATTTACTGGTTGCTTGCTCTGCTAATCGTTTTGGGGGCTCAATTTTGAGTTTTAAATATAGTTTTTTTATGATGTGGGCTTGTATCTTTAATTGGTTTTGATCCCATAATGATTAAGAAAATGACAATGTTGGCCAACTTTAGCTAGAGAAGTAGAGGGTAGAAGTGACAGGCAGCAGACACAATATTTATTAAACAAAATATTAAAAAATATCCATCCTCCCCACTATCACTTCCTCATCATAGTGCAAGAAAAAGACACTCACGTTTGGAGGCCTCAACTGTTCCACTGGTAAGTCAAAACTAGTCAATGACATTTTCATAAGTATCTAACTATTATACTGATAAGATTATTTATATCTGATTCTTTATACTTTATATAAGTAAAATTCTACGACATAAATATGAATATGAATTTGCATCCAAGTGTGTTCCTTCCTTATTTTCGGTCTTAGTGATACTTATCTCTAATTTATTTATTCATGTCAGTTTAGAACTACATTAGATCAAGGCAAATTAAGATCAATGAGCATTTGTAAATAACCATGCATATTGATTGTTTTTTGACGCTTACCAAGGAGAGCTTAGGGAGGTGATGAACAGAGGGCTCAGCCCCATTGCAAACTTGTGCAACTTCATCTCTTAGTTTTTCTTGCCAATCTGGGTTACTTGCCAAGAGCATGACAGTCCAAGTGAGCAAGAGGGCAGTGGTCTCATGCCCGGCGAAGAAGAAGGTCTTGCATTCATCCATTATCAATTGCAAATTCAAGCTAAACCCATCTTTCTTCTTCTTCTTCTGCATCTCATTCATAAGAATACCGAGCAAATCGTTCCCATACGAATCGCTTCTTCCCATCTCAACACACCCTCTTCTACCCTCGATGATCTCCATTAGTAGTCCCTCTACTTCCATCTTTA